>JAQHUG010000091.1:1304412-1365161 GCA_028555095.1 Dicrostonyx torquatus | reverse complement strand
GTGCATGCCCACATTCATACACACAAATGCAAACACATGAGTCTCTCACACACACATACACACATACATGATCCTCATTCATCAGTAGTCATGTTTTTTTGAGCCAAACAGGAAATTTATAGGAATTAGACCGTTTACATTAACTCCTACTTCAATGCTCTTTTTAGAATAGCATGTGTGTGAATTAGGGCATACACTTATTCATCAACGTGATCTTGCTGATAATCAAACATTCTCCATTTTCCTTAAGGCACAATGAGACCCTTTCTTACCTTTGGGAGCCTGTATTTGTCCCTGAGGTGGACTCGGAGGCATGCCCTCTCTGCCTTTTTCTGAGTAAACGCAGCATCCCTCTCCATCCTAAGAAACAGGTAAAGAATAAGAGACAGGGCCATAGGAGATAGAAAGCCCCATACCTTCCAGCTGGTACTCAGGGAGCAGGACCTTTTGGTCTTCATTGATTGCACTGACCACTGACATTTGGAAAAATGTAGACTTCCCCCTCCAAGTCCCCAATATCTGCTTCTCTCTTGCTGTCATCACGACACTCCAGCACTCCAGACCTCTAAGTCCCCAGGCAACCAGGGCCTGGGAATGTCTTCATGAAGCAGGCAAAGAGCATCAGAAGGATAACTGTAGATGGACTGCACGGTCCTGGACCCTAAAGCCTCAGCATCCCCCACAGGAACGCCAGATTTCTCATTTGCTTCTCCTTTGCTGCCTCAGAACCTGGGGAGGCTGCATTTCTAATGAACCTCTCCCTGGGCACTTAGAAAAGCAAAACAAACAAACAAAAATCATCAACCAACCAACCGAACAAGCAAACAACAACACAAAGCAAGGTGTCCTATTTTGGGACTGAGACATTCTTTGGAGGTGCCTGTGGTGTGTGGAGACATGATGCCAAGTTGTTTCCCATCATTGTCACTGATGCCAGGCCCAGTGACAGTGTTCAGGCAGTGTTATCTTCCCTAATCGGAAGCACTATCTACAAATGAAGCAGTTTCGATTCGCATCACGCCAGTCTGGGTGTGTGCTCAATGGACAGCCTAAATTCAGAGGTTCTCATCCTGTGGGCTGCGACTTCTTTGGCAGGTCACAGATCAGACATCCTGCATATCAGACATTTACATTTTGGTTCAAAATAATAGCAGTGTTATAGTTATGAAGTAGCAATGAAAATACTTTTATGATTGGAGATCACCATGAGGAACTGTACTAAAGGATCACAGCATTAGGAAGGTTGAGAACCACTGACCTAATTGGACCCATGATTAGGCCAATTTGAAATGGATTTCCTGGGTCATGATGACCTATACAAAAGCATAAAGCTTTGAGAAATGTGTGCAAAGCTCACAAGAATTGCTTCCTTCCCTAGTTACCCCCAGAAGTACATGATTAATGCTGAATTTGCCCAAAGGTACTGTCAACTGACTGTATTGAAATGGACCAAGTTGGATAAAATAAGTTTCTTTGGGAAGCTGGGATTGAGACTGAGAAAGACTGAGACTTGAATCATGGTCTGAAGAACAACAAGGGAACTTGAAAGCAATTGGCTGGCCCTTTCCATTACCCTGTGCTCTTACTCTTCAAGTAAGGTGACAGAAAAGCAGCGCCATGGGAACAGGACAATGGCAGGGGATGGAAAGAGTGCTTGTCCCTGTGTGCTCAAAGGCAGGCCTGGTAAGTGTTCTGCATATAGACTCTGTGGGACATCTTTGCACAAAGCACTATTTGCAGGAAAATAAACCCTGGTTTCATTTTTTAGGTGAAAATTGCCCCTTTTTTTTTTTTAAACTTGAAAATGCGAAGTAATCCCAAGCATTACACAAAAGGCTGACTTTGAAGACAAGCTACATCTGAAGCAAACAATCAGACTAAATGTGCCTGGGACTCAAGTGGTCTTGACTCAGTTCTACCTCTGGAACGTTCTGAGACAACATTCTGTTCAACCTTCTAAGTTTTAGAGAATTAGGAAAAAGTGATTTATCCCAGAGGTGAATGCCCCGCCGAGTGGGTAGGAAGCAGATCCTTTCCCCTCAATATTAGGAGAACTTTCAAACATTCAGGAAACCTGAAAGAACCTTAGATTGAAAGCCACATTTCAATGACCTACCTTCTCCATTTCTAATCCCATGTTTCGAAGCACATACCTACCATTCTATCCATTTCTTCTTCTTACTTTTTGATGTATTTAAAGTTGCAAATATCAGAACACCTCTTCTCAGAACACTTCAGCGTGCATATTATTATCCTGAGTTTTGTATTTATTTATACTCCCTCTATTTTTCTTTCGAAGAAAATACTGCATGCAACTCAATTTCCCAAACTTTCAAGTGTATCGTTTGGTGATGCCCCCAAATGCCCACACCTGTACAACCCAAGGCCTTTGATCTGAAAGATTAAAAAGACACACTCACCGGTCTTTTTACTTGACCAATTAAAGCAAGGCCAATTACAAACATGCCTAAACCAGGAAGTGTTAAGTTGCATTAAGCACGGTGGACAGACTCGCTTAGTGTTGCTAATGTCCATCTCTATCAGTAGCATGCAGAGGCAGCGATGCTACAGGGGTCTCCTTAAGCAGAACTAACTTCCAGTAGGCTAGAGGTAAAGGTCAAAGGAAATGCATCCTTGGAAGCCAAGAGCCACCAGCCTCCCCCCCCCCCTCGCCCCAGGCTCGCAGTTGGGATGGAGCTGCTCTACAGGGGATTGATGGCCCGTACTCACTTCTCTTCAATCACCTGCTTCTGGTACTCCTCATATTCCTCTCTAGTCATCCCATGAGCTGCTGCGGGGTCCGAGGTCCCTCCTTCTTCTTTCTTTTCTTCAGATCCACCTCCAAATCCCAAATTCTTTACCTGGTTACTTATCATGTTTTTCACAAAGAAAGCCATGGTGTCTCTCTGTCTGAGAGAACTGAAACCCAGGCAAAACCTGACAGTAAACAAACCAGACCAAAGCAAAACCTCTCAACCACAGCCACACATTTGGGAGCGCAGGATTTGTGCAGCCTCCTCTGTCCAAGGGCACGGTAATAGAGAGAGTGCTTTTGCTAGTCATAAGCTGGATTAGAGGGTGAACTCAGCGTAGAGGCAGATGGTTCTGATTACTAAAGCCTGCAGTCAGATTCAACCTTCTGCCTTATGATTAATACACTCAGCTAATTTTATGGGGCAAAACCCCACCCATTCCCTGCTCTGCTTTTCTTAGGCTTCTATTTTTTTTTTTTTTTGGCCAGAGCTGGAGATTGAGCACAGGACCTTGCACGTGTCAGGCCAGAATACTGCCTTTGAGCAACACCCCCATTCCCTAAAGTTCAAATTATATAGACAACAGGACTTCATCAAGAGGCCCATTTCAATTACATTAATTGGAGCCAAGTGATTAGATGGCTGCTGTGGAATTTCCACATCCCAGCCCTGGAGTACAACATCCTGTTGGAAACAGTCCAGTGTGAGCCAAACCCCAGAATGCTGTATTAAGCAAAAATAATGCTTTTGACCCATATCTGATCTCCCTGGACACTGGGAATGGTGTCTCACACAGAAATACACAAACCGGGCAAGAGGGTTCAAGGGGTGAGCCGTGGTCTTTAGTTCACCCAGGAAGAGTTGCTCAGCTTCTTCTGCTGCATGGAAGTGCCACTCCAGCTTCTTCCCGAGAAGCTGGCTTTGAGACTCTAAGAGACAGGACCCCAGGTGAGTCAAGCCCTCGCATTGCGGCTCTTTATCCTTTGGACAGCGAGTGCTCTTCCTGGGCAACGTGCTTCATCTGGGCTACAGCGTCCACAGTGTGTTATAACAGAGCGTGCTCTCTGGCTATGGCTTTCTCCACTAAGCTCTAGCAGTTCTCACCCAGGGGGTGGCGACCCCTACCCGGGAGCGGGGGACTTGGACGACCCTTCCACAGGGGTCACGTATCAGCTAACCTGCACATCAGGTATTTACATTACGATCCATGACAGTATCAACATGACAGTTATGAAGTTGCAACAAAAATAACTTCATGGTTGGGACTTATCGCATGAAGAACTGTATTAAAGGGTCACAGCATTAGGAAGGTTGAGAACCACTGCTTTAATCTATGTTCAAACGTTTCTGATTAAACAGCTGGGGGAGGGGGATGGACAGGAGCCTTATTTGTAATTAATGCTCATTATTTTCTCAACAGGAACAATCCTCCAGACATAGGCCACTACTTCTAAGAGTCATGGAAATAGATAACCTGGGTTTTGGTGGGCTTTTACATAACATGTTCACTATATATATTTCATGGCCTACTTTCCCTTCTACTAATCTGTTTTAAATGATGCTCAAATAGCTTCAGCGTTAAAGACCAAAATAGATAATGTGGAGTGAATTAGAAATTCATTGAAGACAAGTATTAACCCTTGCCCCCGCTTTTGTTTTCAGATAGGTTGCTGGGAACTTAGCACACTCAAGCACTACTATCTCTAAACTCCTGCTAAAGGTGAGCTATGTATCTCATCTCCCCTGGGGTCTCACAGAGCAAAGCTGTTAATTCTAAGTCTTAACCTTTAGACCTGGTGGGGTTTCCCCCTCTTACAGTTTAGTGCAGAGAAATCATCTCTTGGAAAGAATTGCACATCCAAACACACTATTCTTCTATAGCAAAGGACAGCCTGCTGAAGTTCTGTCCTCTGTGAAAGGTATGGTCAGAGAATGAAACCCCAAAGCTATGCCAACAGCCAATTTGGATCTGAAGGGTCTGAATCACAGAGTAAGTACTATACCTTAGCAAACAAAAGTCCAAAATAATGAAAATTAAAACCCATTGTGTTATAGTTAATTAAATTACTTGGATTTATTTTATTTTATTTTTTGTTTGTTTGTTTTTCGAGACAGGGTTTCTGTGTGGCTTTGGAGCCTTTCCCAGAACTAGCTCTTGTAGACCAGGCTGGCCTCGAACTCTCAGAGATCCACCTGCCTCTGCCTCCCGAGTGCTGGGATTAAAGGCTTGCACCACCATCGCCCGGCTTTATTCTAAAATATAAAAATTGCACTTCATTAAAAATTTATTAATACTGTTATTGGAGAAGGCATCCATTCTAAACTCCAAACTAGCCTGTTAATCATTTTCTCCTTCTCTCTCTCTCTCTCTCTCTGTCTTTGGGGGTGTGTGTGCGCACACATGGGTGTGTGCTCACATCCAACCTTGCAAAAACTCTTAGGTATAATTACTCCAGTGTGGAAATGGAATGTCCCTTTCCAGCGCTTTGCTTTGAGATACGGATGGGGTGCTGGGATGGAGGATCGCTCCCCAGCCGTGGACACGTCCACTGGCGGAAACCACATCTTGCTTCTTGCTGTGTTGCAGCAGTGATTTTATTTGACACCCAGTGACTATGTTCTGCTGTGCGCAGGATCTTTGGAGAGATGGTTGGAGAACCTTCTGGTCCTCCAGGAAAGGAAAGTAAATTCCACAGGATGCGTAAAGTGAGACAGATGCCCTGGGTCCCTAAGCCTCACTGTGGCCTGTGAGGCCTTACATTCTAGAAAACTTCTGCTGTATTAGGTTTTCATACTACCCCTCAAGTGGCTTTAATTTTCGCTGTCTGCTCCTATATTTCCTTCCTCATCCCCCTCTTACCTACCCCTCCACACTTGGTCCTCCATCCTAGCACCCCATCTGTCCATAGCTATCCATTCTTTTTCCCTTTCAGGGAGGGCTATCTGTCCACTATAGTCCCTAACTCCATACCTAATCTCTGTGGCTCTATGGATTGTAGCTTGTTTATCATTGACTCAACAGCTAATATACCCATATAAGTGAATGCATACCACATTTGTCTTTCTGAGTCTTGGGTTACTTCAGAGTGATTTTTTTCTAGTTCCACCCATTTACCTGCGAATTTCATGATTTCTTTTTAACAGCTGAATAATATTCCATTGTGTAAAAGTACCATATTTCATCTGTTCATCTGTTGAAAGATAGCTAGGTTGTTTCTAATTTCTGGCTATTATGAATAGAGAAGCAATGACCATGATTGAGTAAATGCCCTCTGGTAGGATGAAGCATCCCTTGGGTATATGCCCAACAGTGGTATAGCTGGGCCTTGAGGTTGATTGATTTCCAGCTTCCTGAGGAACTGCTACACTGATTTCCATAGTGGATGTACAAGTTTGCACTCCCACCAGCAATGAATGAATGTTCCCCTTACTCCATATCCTCGTCAATAGGAGCTGTCATTTGTTTTACTGATTTTGACCATTTTGACTGATATATAAGATAAAATCTCAAAGCAGTTTTGATTTGCATTTCTCTGATGAGGATTCTGAACATTTCTTGATGTATTCTTCGATTCAGTTTGACTTTTTAAATTTTTTTTTTTTTAAGATTTATTTTATGGGGGACTGGAGAGGTGGCTCAAAGGTTAAGAGCATTGGCTGCTCTTGCAGAGGTCCTGAATTCAATTCCCAGCAACCACATGGTGGCTCAGAGCCATCTCATAGTGAGATCTGGTGCCCTCTTCTGTTGTGCAGGCATACATGGAGGCAGAATGTTGCATACATAATAAATAAATCTTTTAAAAAAGATTAATTTTATGTATTACTTTATCTGCATGTATGCTTTTTTATGCCAGAAGAGAGCATTAGATTCCACTAGAAATGGTTGTGAGCCACCATGTGCTTGCTGGGAATTGAACTCAGGCCCTCTGGAAGAACTGCCTGTGCTCTTAACCACCGAGTCATCGCTCCAGCCCCAGTTTGCAAGTCTTTTATTGAGAATTTCTGCATCCATGCTCATAAGAAAACATGATATGTCTTCCTCTGTTGAGTCTTTATGTGGTCTGAGCAGCAGTCTAACTGTGACCCTATAAAATGAACTTGGCAAGGTTCTTACTGTTTCGATTTTGTGTAATAATTTGAGGAATACTGGCATTAACTCTTCTTTGAAAGTCTGTTAGAATTCTGAGCTAAAACTACCTGGTCCTGGGCTTTTTTGGGCTGGGAGACTTTCAATGATTGCTTCTATTTTGTTAGCAATTATACGTCTGTTTATATTGTTTATTTCATCTTGATTTAACTTTGTTAAGTGTTAGATGTCAAAAATTATCCATTTCTTTTAGATTTTTCCAATGTGGGTGAAGTAGAGGTTTTTAAAGTATGTCCTTATGATTCTCTGGATCTCCTTGGTGTATGTCGTATGTCTCCTTTTTTATCTCTAATTTTTAAATTAATTTGGATAATTTCTCTGTATTTCCATAGTTTTTTTTTTAAAAAAGGGATTTAATTAATTTCCTCTTTAAGGATCTTTATCACATTCATAACAGTTATTGTAAGGTATTTATCTGTGCCTTAACCATGCTGCAATTATCAGGCCTACTGTAACAGAGTTGCTGTGCTAGAGACTTGTGGAGACTTGCTGTCCTGTCTGTTACAGCACCTGTTATTACTTACACCTGTATCCAGGCATCCGGGTTTGGGTTGAGTGTAATTCTAGGTGCTGATATCTGGGCTTGTCTTGGCTGGGTGCGTGATTTGTTCCTGGATTCCTGTTGCCACCCCCCTTTAACTTTTACTGGTTCTTTGTGGAATTCACACCATGCATTCTGTTCCTATGCATCTTCCCATCCCCTCACATCCGCCTTCTGTCCTTGCAACCTCATCCCCAAACAAAACCAAATTTGAAAGAAAAAACAAAAAAGCAAAAAGGAAGAAAGAAAAAGAAAGAGAAGCATAAGAATAAGAATCTTGTCATGGAAGCTGTTGTGTGACCCAGTGAGTCACAGTTTACCCTTGAGTCCATTCATCTTTACTTCCAAGTGTTCACTGCTAGCATCACTGGTCTGGCTGGAGGCCTCCGACCTCTGCTACACTACAGCTATGGGCTCTGACTGGGGCTTCTCTTGGATATCCTGTTGTCCCATGTCATGGAGAGCTTGCTGTTTTAGATCTGTAGGTCTGTCTGCTTCACCTGCTCCAACAGTTCATAGGTCAGTGGATGCTGGAGTGGGCCAATGCATAGCCCTGTTCTGGGCCTGGGTGGTAACTGGGTTGGTCAGCTTGACAGTTCTCCCTCATTGTCACTACCTGGATGAGCTCTCTGGTGCTACCTCAGCTAGCTTACCCAGGGCAGCCTGCAGCAAGGAGCAGGGCCAGTGATCTTGATCTCAGGACCTCATATCCACACTCACATCACCAGGCCAGCTCTACTGTTTGCCCAGGTGAGGTGCAGGACCCTCTCCCAATAGAAATGGGGAAGACGGGGAGGGGTCAGCTCTCTATTCTCATGCCCTCAGAGCTGCTCACCTGCACACCTTGGCAACAGGGTCATGGCTAGTGTGCTCTCTAGGTGGGGTACAGGGCCTGCTCTCCTGTGCGCTGCAGCTGATGAAGGGCAAGGCTAGTTATCTCACTTTCCTGACACCAGAAATAGCTCTTTTGCCTGCCACAGATAGCAAGGGGCAGAGTGGTGAGGGCATCTTTCCCTCCCCCATGCCATTGCATGGCACGTGGAAGGTGGGGTCAGTTCTGTTGCTCTCATGCCCTCAGGGGTCTGCTAGGGGTGAGAGTGGGGGACTGGCTCTGAAGCGGGGGAGGTGGAAATCTGCATTTAGTCTACCTGCTTCCTGGGCCGTCATGTTGCTTTTTTATCTTGTTGTTTTAAAATCATGTCTAATCTTGATTTAATGGCTCACCTTTAGAAATATTGATTAGTTGTGACTTACTCAGCTTGAAAAATTTATGGCACCTGCCCTAAGGATTTAACAATAATCTCATTAGGAATGAAATTTTAGAAAGGTATCCAAATAGCATCTGGTCGTTCACCCTACTCTTCTCTACCTCCCCAGCGCTAGAATTATAATAAACTCCCACCGTCGGTGGCTAATTTTTTGGCATTGCTATTAATTACAAGTGACTGGATATTCCAGCCAAACTCCTACACTTATACCAGCTTTTGATCATGTTTATATGC
This sequence comes from Dicrostonyx torquatus, assembly GCA_028555095.1. Classification (NCBI taxonomy): domain Eukaryota; kingdom Metazoa; phylum Chordata; class Mammalia; order Rodentia; family Cricetidae; genus Dicrostonyx; species Dicrostonyx torquatus. The sequence goes on along the minus strand of JAQHUG010000091.1, from coordinate 1,356,218 downwards.
ATTGTGTAGCCCTGGGGATCGAACAAAGTGTCCCATAAGTGCTAACCAAGTATTCTATCAGTGCTCTACATTCTTAGTCTTCAGCATTTAATTATTAAAGGGTAAAAACACCAAATGCCTTGTCTTGACTAATATGTATTTCTCATCACTGGCAAAGGTAAACATCACTATTTCTACTCTTCTCTTGCCACTGTGTCTCTCCATGAGTTGAAGCCACAGATGCAGGCCACCTGGGACAGCTGTGATGGTCAGTTTTAGCTGTCAGCTCACACAATCTAGAATAATAACCTGGGCAGAGCATCTCAATGAGAGACTACTCATGTCTGACCTTTGGGCATTTCTGCAGGAGACCGTTTCACTGTGTTTATGGAGGCGGAAGGGCTGCTCATCTTGGGTGGCACCATCTCCTGACTTCAGCGTAGGGCAGGGGTGAGCATGAGCAAGCAGCCAGCCAGCCATTTTCTCTGTGCTCCTGACTGGATGTGACTAGCTGTTTCAAGTGCCTGCCATGACTTCCCCAAACTGATGTGCTCTAACTGGCAATTACAAGCCAAATGAAGAACCCACCTTCTCTTAAAGCTGCTTGTGGGCAACTGGAAACAGAACAGCAGGGTGCAGATCACAGATAAATAAAATACAGCTGCAAACCAGGGCCTATTTGGAAAATAGCTACTTAGGCCCCAACATCAAATCAGTGAAGGAAAAAGCCAATTTACTAAAATATTTCTTTTATTTGAATAAGGTCATTGACATTTCCTGAATTCCAGCTAGCATCAAGTAACAATCAGAAAAGAAAAACAAACAAACAAACAAAAAACCTTGACAAAATGTTATATAATTGAAACTGACAATGGATAGAAGACCCTTTTAAACTTTAACATCATAAAGGAAATACCTTAAAACGGGCAACATAAAGATTTTAAAAAGTTGCAAGAGCTGATCTCACCTTAAATCTTACAAACACAAAATTCCCAATGACTAATTTGTTCATCACCTTTCTCCAGCCAGCACACGGGCCCTGCGAGAGCCTCAGACCCCAGCAATCAATCAGTTCTTTACAGAGACCGATTCTCAGCAGAGCAGCAAGTGAGCCCTTATTCGAGTCTTTTCCATTTTCCTCAGGTTATCAACATGTGCAGCTGTCTGAGATAAAAACTGGAGACAGTCAGAAGGCCACAGCTCCAGCAGGCAGGCTTCAGGATGAGCACGCTTATGCTTTGCCATGAGCCAAAGATGATTCTACAAGTTTCAAAGTCATCACTGAAGCGCCAAGAGGTCAGCTAACAACCCGCCATTAGTTTATAGTTGCTGATAAAACCAAGCCTTAACAAAACAAACAGTAACAAGCACAGAAGAACCAGCACAGCTGCTGATCTCAATGACAGCGAAAACGTGTGTAGCTCAGCTTCGAGCCAATAAGCACCCAGGACACACGCGGCTTTTCCTACTCCTCATTTTAGTAGTTCTCAGCTGTCAGTGTGCTGTGTCTGTGGTGTCTGTGGAATGGACACTCTGAAGCCCCACCTGATCTGTGATGTGGCTAGATCGGACTGGAGCCTTGGAATCTGTATTCCTCACAAGCATTCCAGGAACTGAATGGCTGGTCCATAGGCCATGTCCTGAAAAACACTGACGTGCCTTCAATACGTGACAAAACACTGTTATTGTCTATGATTTCATGGTGAAGTTTTACGCTAAAGAAAGCATTCAAATAATTATAACAGAAACATCGTATTACAGAAATCTATCAGCAATTACATAATTGCAATTTCTTTTAAAAGTGGCATCATAAAACTACATTAACGTTTTAAAATAAATTTTGTCTTAATCCAAGGCACCTGTAAAACACTTGCTGGTGTGAGAAGTGAACCACTCCAGTTACACAGAACGCTACAGAATGGAGGAACTCTGGCAGTGATAATTTCCCCCAGAGTAGGGTTTTGCTTAGAAGATTCAGATTTAATGATCTTGAGGAAAACAAAGACAGACATACTGTGTGAACGATTTGCTGAGTGATTTTTAAGTAATTAACAAGTGAAATGATTCCTGCTCCTGCTGCAGTCACATCAGGAATGACGTGCACTTCCCCTGGACATGAGTCTGAAAAGTGTACACTGCCCTTTAATGTTCAGGCACGCATGACTGTGGACTTTGTAGCTGGCTTTGGCAGCCTTTTATTTCAAGAAGATTCCCCAATGTCTACAATTTGGCTTCTTTTTCCTGAAAGTTTTTTTTTTTTTAAATGTAAGTAAATTCTGGAAGATGACACTTGTGGAGCATGAGTTTCAGAACGTCAGCTGCAGAGGGGAGAGTGAGAAGTGCTGCATGCTGCAGGTTCCTGCAGCCACTGCGAGGGCACGCTCTGAGATCTAGGAGGAACGCCAGCAGAAAAGGCGAGGTGACACTGCACATGCGGTGCTCGTCATAAAGTCTTCACATAGATTTTAGGCTGTTAGCCCAATCTGCAAATAACATTTGAGGGAAAACTTACGAAGGCTTAGAACAATTTAGTTGCATATCTTAAACAGTGGTGTTCTGGATCCCATAGCAAACGAGATCATTACTTTAATAAGAGGTAAATTGTCTTGAAGCCAGTGGAAGTCCTAGCTCAGCTGTGAAAAGAAAAGTGAAATCTGCACTTGAAAATGTCACAGGTGGTTCCTCAAATACCTACAGCTAACTGCGCTATCAGTTCTTGCCAGCCTAATGTTTCCTGGTTAATCACCAATGGATGCTTCGCAGTATCCTTATATCTAGCATTTAAAGGAGAAACAGGGAAATATTTACAAATTTGTTTTCAAATAGCTCAGAGCTGCTTCTGCTATAGCCCCCTCAATTTACATTTGAAAGTCACAAAGCAGAGTAATATAAACCAGAATGTATTGTAAGTCCTGTGAATTTAAAATAGCTGTAGAACATGTAATTAGAGCTAACTACATGTTTGACAGATTGGGAGAAATATATTCCACAAATTAAAAGTATAAAAATTATTTCTGTAATATCAAATTGACATTATTGGAACAAAGATATTCAAGACAATGGCCATCACGAATGATTATACCAACAGGCAAAATATCCATTAAAAATCATCGTCATAAGACTGTTCTCACCTAAATGATGCAGGCAAAAAGTAGTTATTCACTTCCCACAAAAATTTTCTTTCTTTAAAAGTGAAATACACATCCAAGATTGAGGGGGAAATCATTTCATTAACTGCTTCAACGCCTGGCATCAAGCTTCAACCTCTCAGACAAATCATTGGTCCAGAGGAAGATGTGTTGGAATCAAAGGACTCTAGAACTCACTCTTGTATTGGGAATTTTCACTTCTAAAAATGACTTTGATTACAAGACTCACATGAATAGGGTGCTCTTGATTAGACCTCATATTCTGGGAAAAAAAAGGCAAGTGTTTATATAAATATAGAAACCTCCGGTACTGGAGCTGGAGGGGGAAATGCCCACAGCCAGTGGCTGCCCTACTTTGTCTTGACTTGCCATTGTTCTCCTCAGTGGTTGCACTCTGCTGACATGTACAGACATGTAGTACTATGAACAAAATGTGGTAGTCTTGAAGATTTATTTTTACTGAAAAATGAATGTTATTTTATACAAAATTTAATAACTTAGACTATGGAGCAGTTTAAATACTCACTCCCCTCAAAAAGACAACATTTGCACGTTCATACATACATGATGTACATACAGGAAAATGAAGGTCAAAAGAATTTTTTGGCAGCTGCTTCTTGCTGAGTCCTAAAAAAAGAAGAGGAAAATCAACAGATGCTTTATATACTTAACTTGGGAAAGAAACAGGATTGTTTAAATTAAACTATCAATGCCCCCTGAAGTAGAATATACTGAGATAAACACACTTTGAACATGCACACCCAAGAGACTAGGGAACAAGTCTGCTTTCCACTGAATTGTCTGTTAGTGAAGGCTGCTTTAAGGTTCTAGGTTAATTCCACAAGGATTTTAGCCCTAAACATGTCGGGTCAAACGTCATCAAGAGACTTACCTGTACATGATATAGCCAATGAACAACACTGTCTGCACGACTACAAATATCACAAAGTGGACTGTGGATAGACATGACGGGAATGGTGGTAGTTCTGGGCATTTTGGTTTGTCATTAGATGGCTGTAAAGCAAACAATCTGTATTATAGTTAGTCAAACTGATGGCCTGGAAAGACATAAATGTCTAATTTTATAGAATTCAGTCTGTTAAATAAACAAGTATTTCATTTATTCATTCCCCTAAATATTTTCTACCTATTTAACTTTTACTATCTTTTAAAAATTCTTTTTCTTTCAAAGAGCAACTGATATAAGAAGGCTCTCTCCTGTGCCAACTTGGTGCCACCTACCCCCACCCCCAACTTCACTACAATCCATGATATCAGTGCCCTTCCAAGTTCTAGAGAACAGGGCTCCCACAAACTCCTACTGCTCTGGATGCTTCCAGTTCACAAATTCTGGACTGGCATAATACACAATCAACAGTGCAGACCTCATGCTTAGGAACGTTCCAGTCCATACAATAAATTACATGCACCCTACCAACAAACTACTTGAACAGAATTTTGTTTCCTGCCTTTGCAATCTCACGTCAAACCTGACTGACTTCTGAAAACTGTCCATCCTCTGACTCCAAAAGACAAGGTATCTTAAGGGACTAATTAAACATCAGGGACAAAGATGTCCCCCAGATATAGTGGCTTCTAGGATTAGTTGTTCTCAATCCGGTGGCATCTATGAGGCACAGTTTTTAGGACATACCCACCCACAACACCAAGTTGGCCACTGCAACAAAGAGAGAAAATATCTTTAAACAAAACTAAAATATAACAATTTGGATGAAAAGCTAGGCCAATAAGAAAACTAATAAGCAAGATTTGCAAAAATGATTCAAGGCATGAACATAGAAACGGTTAAGAAAGGCAGGGTCCAGATATAATGGAAATGAGATTGGAAATTGAAGACTAGAGTGTTTTCCCTCTACTAATGATCTTGAGGAAGTCATGTTAGTGTTATTATTGCTGACACAAATGTAATGTATTTCAAGGGATTAGATCTTCTGCTTCTTCTAAGCTTGATTAGGACCAAACATATTCCAAATACGTGTTGTATAAGGCCACCAGCAAGGAAAGCACTCAAGATAATCTTATTTAATTTAACTCTAGCTAATCTCAGAAAACCTAACTGATGTGACATAATAATAAAGTAGCAATAAAAGTTCAGGTCAGAACCTTGGGAGAACATATGCCAAAGAAATATGCTTTTAAAAACACAGACTCACAAGAATATACAAAACCAAGTCAGCTAAAATCCCAGTATTAGGGTGGGAGGGACTAATGAAGTTACATCAGCTTAACTCCTACTGGCTACTGATGGCTGTCAGCGGGAGGGAGTCAGTTCTCTTCAGGGATGTGACCCTGATGCACTGCCAATGCTCTGGGGGGTGGCCCTCACGGACACACAGGCAGCACTAAGTTTTCCGGGGTTTAAGGAGCACATGGTGTGGGGAGTAGAAGAAGTAGGAGGGGAAGGAGTAGGGAATGGGTCTGATCAAAACACCTTATATCGTACAGACTTCCTTCCTCATCCCATCCTTTGTCTCACTGGCTAACAACTTAGCTTCTCTCTCCCTGGAACCCCAATGACCACTTCCACCAGAGAATCAGGAAAGTGATCTTCACTCTCCTAGCCCTCCAATTCAAATCTCCCAGTCTCATTCCCAGCAATGTAGCAGGCTACCGTCCCTCCCTTCCTCCATTTACTGCGGACCCCAGAGATACTCTTAGTAAACCCATCTTTCCTTCCTCCTGTCATCTTCTCAGTCCCAGCTCTTCTAGTCTACCTCATTCCTGCAGGTCACTCCCAACACTAGAAACAAGTTTACTGAGGATACCTAGTGGCTACAGCAGCCAGGGACCCCAGAAGCACTGCTTACCAGACAACACATTGCGACCACATACTTCTAAGATCCAAAGAGCACAACAGAAACCAAGGACCAGAAAACTCACCCAGCAAAGACAACACCTAGAACCACAATCATCCCAAACTCAGATGCCTAGACAGCAGCATAAAAACACATTACCACACAGGAAATTATGTCTCCACTAGAGCCTGGCAAATCTACTAGAGTTGGCCCTAAGAAATGCAATATAGCTGAAACACAAGACTTCAAAACGGCTATTGTGAATTTATTTGGAGTCCTTAAAGAGAATATGAAAAAATACACTAATGAAATCTATGGAAACACAAACAGGAATGGAATGACATTAACAAAAACAACATGATATTTCATAAGATGCAGACAAAGCCTTTGATAAAATATAACACTCTCAAGATAAAAGTCCTGAAGTGTCTAAGGTACGAGGACGTACCTTTACATAATAAAGACAGTTTCCAGCAAGCCCACAGCCAACAGCAGGTTAAACAGAGAGGAATGCAAAGCATTTCTACTAAAATCAGGAATGAGATGAGGTTGTTCACTCTCTCCACACCTATTCAATACAGTACTTGGCATCTGAGCTAGAGCAATAAGGCAACTAAGGACAATCAAGGGTGCTGTACAAAGTCCTACGCCAGTACTTACCCGCCCACTGGGGCATGGCCTCTTATACTATTTATGCCGGTGTAGAGCATGCATCCAGCCTCTCTTTTCCTGATGAGGGATTCGGTTTCTGTTCTCCAATCCAGCAGAGGATTCTGATTTGTGAGTCTACCCCTAAATAAATAACCGTCTATTTCTCAATTCTGAGCTAATGTGGGATTTCTTTTAAGTGTCTTTCTTCACAAGGGGACACAAAAGTGGAATGAAAGAAGCCAAACTATCTTTATTTGTAAATGATATCAGTTGTGGTTTGAATGAAAATGGCTCCCATAGGCCCCAGGAAACGGCACAAGTAGAAGCTGTGGCTTGTTGGAGGAAGTGTATCACTGGGGGTGGACTTTAAGGTTTCAGAAGTTCAAGCCAGGCCCCTTGTCATGCTCCTTTCCTGCTGCCTGCGGCTCTAGATGTAGACACCTCAGTTACCTCTCCAGCATGCCACCATGCTGATAATGAACTAAACCTCTAAACTGTAAGACAAATCCCAATTAAATGTTTTCCTGTATACTACTGCTGTAGTCATGGTGTCTCTTCACAGCAAAAAAAACCTAAGACAGAATTATACATAAGTGACCCTAAAAACTCTACCAGGAAGCTTCTACAGCTGATACACACTTTCAGCAAAGTAACAGGATACAAAACTAAAACACATACACACAAAACCAGTAACCTTCTGATTATTACAAATGGCAAACAGACCGAGAAAGACATCAGGAAACAATACTTTTCACAACAGCCTAAAAAAAACAACAACAAACAAACAAACAAAAAACTTGGTATAACTCTAACCAAGCAAGTGAAAGACTTGTATGATACAAAATTTAAGACACTGAAGAAGATATATCAGAAGATGGAAAGATCTCCCATGCTCATGGCAGGATTAATATAGTAGAAATGGCCATCCTACCAAAAGCAATACAGATTCAATGCAGTCCCCATCAAAATTACAACACAATTCTTCACAGATCTTGAAAGGACAATTTTCAGCTTACTATGGAAACACAAAAAAACACAGGATAGCTATAACATTTCTGAATGATAAAAGAACTGCTAGAGGTATTACCAGTTCCAACCTCAAATCATACAACAAACTTACAGTAATAAAAATTGCATGGTATTTGTATGAAAAACAGATACGTCGATCAAGGGAATAGAATTGACAACCCAGATATAAATCCACACACCTACAGACACCTGATTTTTTTTTTAATAAATAAGTCAGAAATACATATTGGAAAAAAAGATAGCATCTTCAACAAATGGTGCTGGCCAAACTAGGTGTCCACATGTAGATAAATGCAAGCATATCCACACTTATCACCCTGTACAAAACTCAACTCCAAATGGATCAAAGACCTCAACATAAGGCCATATACAATAAATATGACAGAAAAGAAAATGGGGAATGATCTTGAGCTCATTGGCACAGGAAAAGACTTTCTCAACAAAACATCAATAGCACAGGAACTAAGGATAACAATAACAAGTGGCCTCATTGGAGTGTTTTGAAAGAAAAATGGTCCCAACAGACCCATAGTGAGTGGCACTGTTAGGAGATATGGCCTTTGTTGTAGTACGTGTGGCCTTGCTGGAGGAAGTGTGCCACTGGGGGTGGGCTTTGAGGTCTCAGAAGCTCAAGTTTGGCCCAGTGACTCACTGTCTCTTTTGGGTGCCTGCAGATCAAAAGATGTATAACTCTCAGCCACTTCTCCAGAACCATGTCTGCTTGCATGCCATCATGCTTTCTGTCATGATGATAGTGGACTAAACCTTTAAATGTAAGCTAGTCCCAGTTAAATGTTTTCCTTTACAAGGCTTGCCATGGTCATGGTGTCTCTTCACAGCAATAGAAACCTGAACTAAGACACTTCATGAAACTTAAAAACTTCTGTATGGCAAAGGACACCATCATTTAGACAAAGCAGCAGTCTACAGAATGGGAAAAGATTTGTTACCAACTACACATCCAATAGAGGGCTATCTAAAAGATTATATATATATACATACACACACATATATATATACACATACACACACACAGAACTTAAAAAACTGGACATCAAGAAAAAAAATAAACCAATTAAAAATAGAGTACAGTGTGGGAAAGCTAGCCCCGAACATAGCCTCCCTAACCCCCTGCTGAGTGCCTAACTGCGGAGAAAAACACGTTTGTGCAAAGAAAAACATGTTTGTGACAGAAAGTATCCTCTGTGCTCACTGGTACACAATGACCGGGCCCTGAACCTTTGTGGGCTCTGCCTCCTCCTCCGCGTTCTCCCTCCCCTTTTGGTGCTAGGGTATAAAACCAGGGCTGCAAGTTAATAAAGCGCCTGCTCCACCATAAGAAGGACCCCGTGTACTGCTTCAGTCCAGACACCCTCCGCAGGACTCGGCATCCGAGCCGCGCTGGCGCGGCAGTACAGATCTAAACAGTGAGTTCTCAAAAGGTGAGACTCAAATGGCTGAGAAAAACTTAAAGAAACATCCTTTATCAAAAAAATGCAACGTAATACTTTGAGATTTCTTCTTTTACCAATCAGAAAGGCCAAGATCAATAAAACAAGTGACAGCTTATGCTGGCGAGCAAGGGGATACATATCCACTGCTGGTGGGAGTGCAAACTCGTACAGCCACTATGGGAATCAGTGTGGTGGTTCCTCAGGAAGCTGGAAACAGATCTACTTCAAGATCCAGCTGCCCCACTCGTGGGCATATACCCAAAGGATCTACATCCTACGACAGAGACACTTTCTCAAGCATGTTCACTGCTGCTCTATACATAGTAACCAGAAACTGAAAACAAACTAGATGCCTGTCAGTGTATGCATGAATACACTGCACTTGGGAGGCAGAGGAAGGGGATCTCTGTGAGTTCTAGACCAGTGGTATATTTACATAATTGAATATTACTCAGCTGTTTAAAACATAAAATTCATAGGTAAATGGATGGAGCTTAATAAAAGAATCTTGAGATAACCTAGACCCCAAAGGATAAAAATGCTAGGCATCTCTATATAGATGCTAGCTGTGAGGTCCTTGGTAAGCAGGCTACAATTCATACAATCATCAAGGTCAGAGTAAGGAAGTAAGCGGGAGGACTGAATCACTCTAGGAAGAAGAAATAGAATAGACACTTATGGATGGGTTTGGGGAGGGGGACTGGAACAGTAGGATCCAAAGCGGGAAGGGAAGGAAAAGGAGTTCCCAGAGGAAAACTGAGGAGGGACTGCTAAAACTAAGGGCCACCTGAAGGGTTGTATAGAAACCCAATACAATAGCAGCTTCCTAAGATGTATACAAATACAAAGGGGATCTAAATGTTCTTGCCAAATAACTTGGAAGACAGAGCCCCAATTGGACATTTCTTGTTACCAAACGAAGCTTCTTGGAGGAGTTCGGAGAGGGGAAACTATTATCAGACTATATTATACTAAAAAAAAAAAAAATTCAATTAATAAAAGTCGGCTGGGCGGTGGTGGCGCACGCCTTTAATCCCAGCACTCGGGAGGCAGAGGAAGGGGATCTCTGTGAGTTTGAGACCAGCCTGGTCTACAAGAGCTAGTTCCAGGACAGGCTCCAAAGCCACAGAGAAACCCTGTCTCGAAAAAACAAAACAAAAAAAAAAAAAAGAAAAAAGAAAAAGTCCACCTATATCCATGTATAAAATCTCAAGCAAGTTTAAAAACATGGATATTATAGAGGATATTAAAATGGGAATACAAATATTTTCATTGCCTGGTAATATAAATACCATACCCAAAACCCTCATTGCTTGCTCCTGCCTAGTAAGTAATGACAAGTGCAGACACAGAATTCTGCTTTCTACCTAGAAAACACAACTCCAAAGGCTTTCGGAACCTATGAGACAGTTAGGACAGAACATGAGCATAGCTCAAAACCGTGGCACAGGGAATCACCTTACCATGCTGCGCTGTGCAAGGCTGTCGATGTCTCTCTTCACGACATGCAGGTGCTCTTTGATGTCCATGAAGTGCTGAGTGCTCTCGTAGACGCCTGCCGAACCAGGGTGCTGTATGCCACTGACCAGCCGGACCGTTTCACTCATGGAGTTCCTGAAACACAAAATCCCTTTGAAATCACAAGGGTTTTGTTTTTTGTTTCCAGTTATACATTTCAAATGATTACCCCTTTTTAAGCTCAACACATCAGATTGTTAAAAAAGCAAAAACCCAAAGAAACAAATACAAAACTGGAAGCCAGACACAGTAACACATACCCATAATCTCCACACTTGGAGACTGAGGCAGAGGACTGGGAGCTCAAGCCCAGCTTGGGCTACAGAGAGACCCTGCCTGAAAAGAGGGGACATGAGGGGAGGGGAGGAAGAGGAAATGAAAAAGGGGAAAAGAACTCCAGGAAAGAAATGTGTGTTCAGAAGGGTGCAGCTGAACCTGATGTAATGCCAGCTCCCAGGAGATGACCTGTGAGCCTCTGGCTGATTCTGCAACACGAGGTAAGTGTGGACAGTCTACACAAACACTGCGGTGAGCACGCCTGTTCTGTCCACCTGGAACCTTAAAGGACTGAACTAAAGAGGGACTGGGAACGTCCTGAAGGTCAGCTTACGGACCCCTACCTACATGTGAAAATCCTAGCACATTAAGAACACTTTGGCTCAGCACGTAGCACAGCAGAGGTTTGCTTGCTGACCCTGACAACTGAGCGGTTGACTGAGACTTGAGATTAAATACCACTGCCTGCCACAGCCACTCTGGTAACACAGTCATTCCATAACCATATCACAGCCCAGGAAAGATAAAGCTCAAAATCGGTAGTATAGTTTTTAATGCATGCTTATCACTTTCAGATCACGGTAAAGTAAAAACTTGTAATTCAAGCCCTGAAGCCCTGTGTGCACTGGGCGGCTGCTGGGAGGGGCAGAAGGCACTTCCGGTGTTCCTGTACTCTCCTCCGACCCACCTTTCCTTGATGACCCTGTTGCTCTTGTAACAAACCATGACCAGATTCACGGTAGCTTTCTGAATTCTCTGAGTGCCTCTGACAAACCACAGATTCTGCTGCTCTTAGGGACTCCTGACAGGAACTGTGCCTCTACCTCTCTGTGCTCCTATCAGATGGCCCTACCAGAACGTCACCAAGAAGCCAGTCAACAAAGCGGCACTGTCGACTCAAGTATGAAGGAATATGTGACAGTCTCCTGACCCAATGCACCATTCTTACACACTGACTTTAGGACACATTCTCCATGCAAGACATGACGCCACTGCTCAAATTTATGGCAGAGCTGCCACTGAACCCTGCAGATGTGAGAGACAGCACGACAGTAAAAAATGATAAGCACTCTACTAATATAAGAAATATAATAGACTTATTTATGTAAAGGGATAAATGTACCCAAAAATGATCAAGGTACTTTAGCTAGTGGTACTTTCAAAGCTTCACGAGTGGTAAGCCACCATGTGTCCACCACGGACAGTATGATATACCTTCAAGTCTGCTGGTTTCCCAGGTAGATAAAACACCAGGAGTCTCTGCACCTTTCTGACTTTATCTCCTCCTCTTCTTTCCATCCCCTGAAAACACCTTTAACCATAAGCCTGTCTGGGTAAGGCTCTTTCTAGACATGATGCTCTTAACATCCTAGTGATAAGCAGATGAGGTGGGAGCATGAGGTAACAGGTCTGAAAGGGGTAATATGTACAGTGTGTGTATGTATGTGTGTGTGTGCGCGCATGTGCGCGTGCTACAGCTCATTAATAATGGAGGGCCCACTAGATCATTTGTTTAGTTGATTATATCAGAGCCATCTCCCAAGCCCCTTATTTTCTTGAGTTTGAATGTTAGACGCTGTAAAAATGATACATTAAGCTTCCACGTATTTTTCACCCATCTTTTAATGTTCATATTTTACATAACCAAAATGTAATTGTAAGTACCATTCCTGGGCAAGCATGCCTGCCTTCCAGGCCTGCCACAGTAAATGTCCTTCCACCCCCAGCATTTCCCACAGAGCTGCGACAGCTCACTCCAGTCCCCTAATTTCCAAAGACAGGCATACCCCTGGTCTCCACTCATTACAGCAAACCTCTTTGTTTTTAAAGACACTAATACTGGCACTTTCCCCCCGCTTTTCAGTTTATAATGGTTTTTAAAATTTAGACATTTGCAGCTTACCCTTCTGAAGGACACTGACATGCAGAGCAGGCACACAAGCTTCTTTAGGACAAGGGGACAAGATGTTCACACATGACTGCTGTATACTTACTTCATCTCATTCACTTGTCTCAAAATCTCATGCTGGGCCTTCACAACCGTATCCAGTTCCTGCTGAGAGACCTGGAGGGAAGCAAGACGAAGCAGCTTAGCGCCCACGGGTCACGTGAGCACAGCACTGTTCTGACTCTCTGGCTGGGGTGCTGTGTTGGAAAGTTTACCTGCCCCAGCTGCCCCGGAGTCCCTGCTCCTCTCCTGGAGATCTCCTCTGTCAGGGAAGAGACATATCTCCTCTGTTCATCAAGGATCATATCCAGCTGCCGGTTAAGTTGTTTGATTTCCAGATGAATACGATTCTGTCCCTCAAAGACCTGTCTGAGCTCGCGATCTCCTACGCTCTCGAATATATCATCCGCTGTAAAGTAGTCACAAATTACAATCATTACAATGCTCTACACACCCGTAGCTTTGAAACACTGGAACAAGCCAAGTGCTGACACATTCCAAAACCAGAACATTACCAACACGGGGTACAACTTCCACAGTTCAGTCATAACTAAATTACTATTTCAGTAATTACTAAATGAATATTACAAATTACTATTTGAACCTTTTCACTTAAAATAATTTTCTGTTTTATATATATTGTATAATAATTTTACTAGGGAGATCTAATCAGGAGTAACAGAAATCAAAATAATGAATGGCAGGCTATGTGGAGAGTGGGTTTACAGAATCTGAGAACTTTCTGGGGTGAAAAAAGCATTCCAAGCATGGACGCAGTGACGCTTAGGTGGAGAACAACCAACTGTATACACTACTTCAAGCAGTTTCAGGGTATGGTCACAAATGACATGCTAGTTATCATACCACTGATGACTGTGAGAACTGTACATCACACAGCATTCAAATGCCAGACAGGCTTTACCAAGCACAGTTGCTGGGAAACAGACCAGATATAAAACTAGCAGATACTAAGCAGTCAGTCTGTTTGGCCTTGACACTGTTACATTTTTGAAAATGTAACAACATATAAGGCCTCTTTTTTTTTTTTTTTTTTTGGCTTACACTAGCACTTAAAGTCTCTACCACTAAAGTCCAACATTCTCAGCAGTAAGAGGAAGGTGCTGGGAAAGAGGGTGTCATTTTCTTCAATGGTCCAGCCACTACTGGACTAGCTGGAAAGAAAGGGTTCAGAGGGAAAGGAAGGTAACAAAGGAAATGGAGCAATATAATTCCAATACATTGTATATGTGCATGAAACTGTCCAAACCTTTCACTAAAGCCATTGTGTAACACTGAAAGGAGAAAGAGAGCTGTTGGATGGTTTTACTTAGCAGTCATCCATAAAGACAGCACTGTCTCTTGTTTTTCATTTGTTTGGTTTAGAGAACACAAAGGTGAACATGTCAATGACATCCTTACTGGGCTCCAAAGCAGGGGCTCATGCCCACTCACAAAGCTATGGCGCTCTTTATCCACACCGTACAAGCCACACTCTCAGGCCCTGAAAGACTCAGGACTCGCTTTCCCACCGTTTCCAGCAATGCTGAGTGTGCAGACAGCAGAGATAAGGCAGACAGTACACACTCAGGTGTCCCGCAGAGCTGGCCCAGCCACAACTTACCTGGCTGCCCCTGGAGGTCAGGGTGGTCTTTCTGGAATTCCTCCTTCTTCTTGTCCAATTCTTGCTGGAAGTGCTCAAACTCCTCTTGATACTTTTCCTTTTCTTTTTCTGAGATGTCTTTTTCTGGTGTAGGCTTTTTCAGAGGAAGAACAAGTTATAGGAAAGGGAACTGGTGAGGCATCGGCCATCTGTCCTTCTCATGCTCACTAGGCCATCACTGGCTTGAAGGCTTTCTCTTACCTAGACTACTGCTAATTTGTCCTTGGTTTTTATAATACCAAAAATCACAGTAATGACTGCTGTTCAGTGAGCATTTACTATACGCACACTGGTCTCACTTAATCCTGACAAACTCAAGAAGTTGCCACTGAACAAGCATCAAGCATGCTACAGAGGTTCAGGAACTCACAGGACCCAGACTGACGTCAGTCTCCTCAAAACCCACAGTTCGGGCAACACCACTGAAAACTAGAAATTAACTGCTTGGAAAAAAGTGTACTTACTGGCTCTTTTCCAGGCTCAGTTAGTTGGAAAGTCAAGAAAGAAAGAACATCGTGGTCATCTACAAATTAAAAAAATTTTTAAGAAAATGCTGTAGGTAATTGTTCATAGTTGTGAATTTACTTGACAGGTATATACTACTTATACTATTCTAAACCTAACCCCAGGTCAGCAGTGCAGCAGGGCTTAACTGGAGTGAATGGGGAGTGCCTGACAGTGAAGGATGCTCCTGTGCTCTCCCGGTCTCCTGCATGGAAAAAGCCGTGTTCCACGTGCACAAACCCTGCCCACCTGTGTCCAGTGTCCTTCCTGTGGCGCACACCAGCACTGCTCTTTCATACTAGCTTTGTCAGCTGGCTGATAATAATACGTCTATTTTATCTAAACCATGCAGAGTCAAGTTAATACCAGGTTGTTTAAGCTAAAGGCAGGAACCAAGGAGACTGGACCCCACAGCAGTGAACTGCTGTGCCCGTCCCGGCTGGCTGCGTCCATACTGTGGTGTGGAGATTTATTCCAAGGGCGCAGCATCCTACTTCTGTGTTTCCCAGGGAGCTCTGAGAGGGAGCTCTGAGGGGGAGCTGGGTAAACAGAGTAAGAGGCACTGCAGACTGGGTAACCTGAGGAGAGAGCATGTGCTCAACAGTCAGGAACCACAGATCCAGACAGGGACTGTGTGACCTTGAGAAACTGCCTTCACCTGGACTTGGCAACATCTAAAAGAAAATGGGGCTATAGACCTCCTCCCTTTGCTTGGGTTGTATAGAACAAGCTACAGTGTGGGGAGAATTTAAAATGGCAATGTGCCATTGAGTACAAAGCAGTATTGGTGTGGAGGAACTTCATTTATCAACATACATGGAAAAATAACAGCAATTATTTTCATTTAAGGTTTGCCCCAAATAATATTTCCTTGGGTTTCCAGTCATTTGTATATGACACAGCAACTTTTAAGGGTCCTAAAACACTTGGGAATTAACTTTTTATAACCTCAACTTGAAATATGTCCCCTTCACTACAAAATGTGCCTAAATGAATGGTGTAGTTTACATACATCCATGCAGCCAACACAGCCAAAGACTGGCAGAGTGGGCCATGGGAAGGCTACAAAGAGACTGAGGAGTGAAATGGAATCGGAGTCAATACACCTTACACATACCATCAACAGTAAGAATCATTCACAGGCTTTCAATATGAACGGATGGTGAGATTTACCTGCAAGACCTCCTGTTGCTGCAGATATCCCAAAATGCCCTTGTGGGGGGATAATCATATTTTCCACTTTGGCACAAAATTCATAATCATTTTTATCTGGTGTAAAGCCATTATTGATCATGACCTGGGAAGACATACTACAGTTGTAGATTCTTATAACATATTTCAAAATAAATTTTAGCATTTTGTGATTAATAATATTCACTCTTGCTTCCTTCTATTGTGATAATTCTTTTTGTATGTGGCTATTGTGTGTGTGTGTGTGAGCATGTAGAGACCTGAACTTGACACTGGGTATCTTCCTCAACCACTTTCCCCTGTACTTACTGAGGCAGAGCTCAGTGATTCTCTAGACCAGTAAGCCATCTTGCCCTGGCACTTGAGTGCTGGGATTCCAGGTGGCCACACACTTTCTCAGTTTTTACATAGTTCCCGGGGATTTGGGTTCTGCCTCTCAGACTTACACAGTGAGTTCTTTATCCACTCCCCAGCCCTACAAAGGATAATTTGAAATAAACTCACTCACTAATCACCATTACACAGTAAGATCATTCACTTAATTTTTTTAACCCATCATTTGTCAAAGGCTCAAAAAGAGAAAATGTTGATAGTTTAACAATCTTTCTACAGTGAAGTAAGTTCCTCTCTTGCAGAGCCTTAGGGAGTCATGGTCATTCTGAATAGATCACAGCAGGAATTCAAATGCTCTGGTTATCCTAGGTTAGCAAATGACAGTGTTGCTCATCTCTCCTCTGTCTTCCTTTTGGCACCTATCACCTCAGGTCTGGATAGGGCGGAGCTGTTCAAACTGTAGTTCTGTCTGAGTCACTTCAAACCTCCCTTGTTCAGTTTCCCAAGATGCAAATGGAGAGAAGGCTCTCACAGAGCGTCTGTGAAGCTGCAGTTAAAGCACAAAGCTCCAGGCTAAGTCACTTGTTAAAACTGCCTACACCATAATTCCACTTCCTGCTGAGAACACCAACTCTCTTAAAGCTTCCTCACAGGAGAGTCACTGTCAGGCCTTCCCCCCACTTCCGGGATGTCTGTCTTCACACTTCAGCAAACTACTTGCTCTCTCAAATGTCAGCTGTTTTGAGACCCTATCTGCCTTCTGTGCCTGGAACATACACACATTCCTGTTCCTGCTCTGAGGTGCATCTCAACTGAACCACTGCTAGACCTCTCCTAGGGTCCAGGTTCCAAGGTCACAATTCCTTAACGCCTTCTCAAAGCCCTTATAACACGGCCCAGTGATGCTAGTGTTTCCTCTAGGGCCTGCAAGCTCTACGAGGAGAAAGGTCTTTGTCTTACTCATATTGGTATCCTCAAAGACTTGTATGTGCTTACGATATCTTTGAGCTGGTGCTTAAATCTCCTGTGACCAAACAGAAACTTACTGACAAAGCTTACTACAGGAATTAGCATACACCAGATGACACACTTAATTCTGTTCTCAGGGCAACGCATGCAGATGTGTGCCTACCCATGTTTAAGTACATTAACTTCTGTCAAAACTTCAAAAGAAAAGTCATGATAGAGTGTTGCTTGTTTGGTTACTGTCACTTACCGTCAGCGTTTTCTGGTAATAGGTAATCTTTGCCCGGACAGGATAGGGTTTATTACGAAAGTCCCTCTGACAACTCGCTAAAGCTTGAGTGGCACCATCACTGCAGTGGGAGGGAAAAGAAAAGAAGGCTTTTAGTATTTAAGAGTCAGGAAGACTCAAAAATATCAAGTTATGAAAACAAAGCTTATGATGGCCCATGTCAGTCAGCAGACAGAAAGACCCTTCCTGTCAGAACTCTGGAGACACTGGAAGGGAAGTCCCAAGGCCACTGGGTGCTGAAGGGAGAAGGATATGTTATTATGAGAGAGGACAGCATTCAAATCACTCAGGGATTTCACTGTTTATTTTTGTAGTATTGGGGACTGGACCTAGAGTCTCACACATACTAGGCAAGGGCTCTACCACTGAGCTATATCCCCAGTCACTCCTAGAGTCTGTCACCTCCATCCGAGCCAGCTGAAGCTGAATCTAAAGGAACTGGCCAGGCATCTCTAGTTTAAAACAGCCCACCAGGGATGGCAAAGGACCACTACCATAGCAGCCACCAAGACAGAAGAGAGCAAAGCCAGGCGTGGGTAAGAATTTTCTTCTGCTCAACATCTGGAAACTCTGTAATGCACCGACAGTGATAAAGTGACATTAGTGTTGAAAATAGTGACACATTTAATGACTGGGGACTCATTAGTTTGGTGAAAGCTAAATTTATTTTTGAAAGATCTCTTTCAATAAACATGGAAAGTTTGGTTCACAGAAAAATCTTCAAGACACGAAAGGAAAAGTAGACCTTTTCATTGAGTTACAATATAACGGTTCAAGAAAAAAAACCCCATCTTATTTTGTTTGGAGAATGTTGAGATTTGAAGCAATATATTTCATGAGGTTTCCAAAGAAAAGCTGAAATGAAAAACAATGCAAAATCCCACTTACTTTTGATGGTCATAATTAATTTGTCCATTGTTGCCTATAACTACTATAGCAGGATTATTTTTCTAAAAATAAAGAGAAAATATTTTAGTATCTTTCATAGAAAACATCATTCTTCATGTGCTATGAAATCTCATGCTGCTAAGATTCCAGGACTTTTAAACTTCTGAAACAGTGTGGCCCAAGCTTTCAATGAAATGTATCATTAAAATTTCTTTAAATTGCTGACAGCAACCTCTGGAAATCAGTAACAACCAGCCAAAGGGAAGACCACCAGCCTTAAAGCGACCAAGCCACAGGTTAATGCTTCAGCATCTAAGTATGTTTTGTTTTTCAGATGTCATCAGAATGGCCTGACCAAAAAGTAATTAACACAGGAGAGCTGAGGGTGAGGGTCATCACGCCCAGCACCCGAGTACCACCATGGCTTCCTAAACACTACTGGCTTCACTGCCCACATCTAAAGATTCATGCTGTTTTTTTTCAATTACTAAGCACACACAGGGTGTGAATCACTGACAGGTTCTCAGAGCTACGTCTCCATCATGACTACAATTAGTGTGGGAAAAACTGTGTCTGCAAAGCTTTTAGTTGTGAATTCTCTGCTACCAAGACTAATGACCATGCTCAGACTATCAACCACATACATTCTTTATTATTAAATTTAAGGTGTCAGGTAAGGTACCTTCTCATAGCCTAACTCTGATAAAAAATACATTAAACGGAAAATGGCTAAAAGTTTTAACAAAAAAACATACCTTTCCATCATTGTCAAAAGAATCAAAAAACACTCCAACACCATTCCACATATCAGCTGATCCAAACACAGGGCCGTCCAAACCTTGATTTTCTGTATACCAAATTGCCTGAAAATATGTAAGAGTAAAGAGTTAGAAACCAGTGGTTTATGCAGCTAGACTGGCTCAAGCAACAGAAATGGGCATACTAGGCCATCAGCTCCAATTCGACCTCTTCCAGTCACTCGAAATGTCACTTCCACCTCCCAGTTCTCGAAGGCTGCTTTTGTTTTTGTCCACACTGACCCTCTCTGGCTTTTTAATGATGGTGCTATTCGAATTTGATCTGAACTTGGAATAGCATCTACGGCAAAAATCAGAAAAGGAAAGCTTTAAGTTATAATTATGCAGAATTCAATACATCACCCCTGAATTGCTATATATAGCTACAAAGAAGAAATTTTACCTTCTCATTGTACACAAGAATCTTGTTAAGACATGGCTTCATACTGACAGTTATGACTCTGAAACATTAAGGAGCAATATCTCTTCTGTCTTTGAACAGAGAAATGCACCTGCAAGCCTACATCCCCATATAACACAGTAAAAGTCCCAGAGACCAAGGACGGAGATCAAGACTTCAAACTTTTGCTTTTATATTATGGTTTCCAATTTTGTGTTTTTATGGGTTTTATTTCTGTCTATATGTTTGTGATTTTTTAAAATTCTTTTTGTGTTTTTCTTTTTTTTTAAATTCTGGTTTGTTTTTTTCATTAGTTTTCTAAAGAGAGAGAAGGCACAGAGTTGGACGGGTGAGGAGGATCTAGGGAGGGTAAACAGTGGTCAGAATATATTGTATGAATTTTTAATAAAAAGGCAAGCTGTTTACTTGATTTTCCTAATCTATTTTCAAAAAAAGTTTCCCCAATATTAAAAGTCTACGTGTTTCACCAGTTATATACTACAAACTGTATATATAGTTATAACATTGGAAAAAAAAAAACATGAGAACTAACCACTAGGGATCAAGTTCAGCTGTGATTTTGAACGAATCATTCCCGTATTCTATTAGTTTCATCATTTATGTTCATCTGTAAAATGAAAGGGGCAGGCCTGACTGGTCAGGAGACTTGTCTGTAGTCTGTCAATCATGTTTTAAATAAATGCTGATTGGTCAGGTAGGAAGTATAGGCGGGTCAACCAGATAGGAAGTAGAGGCAGGAGGAGAACGTCTGGGAAGCAGGAAGCTCCCTTGGCATTCCTGCACAGCCCACTGAAGGAGCAACATGTGTCCATGTCCCAGCTGAGAAAAGGTACTGGCCATGTGGCTGACAATGGGTTAATATAAGTTATGGGAGCTGGTAGGAAGACTGAGCTAATGGGCCAATCAGTGTATAACCTAATGTAGACTCTGTGTGATTTTCTTTGGGGCTTGCCGGCTGTGGGGTACTGGGCGGGACAAAAACCCCAACGAGCAGACCCCTCATGTTACACCTGACAACTTCTCTAAACATTGCAAAATCATATGTAAAATATCCTGCATATATACATTTTCCTAGGAAGAAGGCCAACTAAATAAAGCAATTCTTCAACTATGGTGGACTCCCAGAGAAAACAAGGGATTCTCAAGAGTAGCCGGCTCAAGTCCCAGTCCAGGCACTTGTGGCTGCCGGATCTTCAGCGTGTAATTGGTACGCAATGCGTATAAATGCACACATAGGTACAGCACAGGAATATAACTGGCTTGGTTTCAAACAAAAACAGCAAAGCAAGGCACGCAACTTTTGGGGTTTTCCAGATCATCTAAAAGTTACATCTATATGATACATTGAGTGTGCAAGAATATCATATTTAAAACAACAATAAGCAGGCTTCAATTTTAAAATACATTAAGGAGTTGGCACATGGATCAGTGAAAAAGCACGTCTTGTCACTCATGGACTCTGTGTTTGTCTCCTGGGACCTCAGAGCCAGAAAATAAAACCAACAATGTCACTGACTGGAACCCCTAACGCTCATCTGGTGACACCGGAAAAGCAGCATGGGCAGACTGCTGAGCACACCCAGTCTGTAAAAGATCAAACACAGGCAAAATCCAATAAACTGAGCCACAAAAAAACCAAACATGCCCATAAATCCTTCAATCCTCTTACTACTGGCTAATTACCAAGGTCCGTGAAAAGGCCTACATTTTGAGCAATTCTAACAGACTCTTTCAGACTGTAACCGTTCTGACTGTAATGACTCCACTTTGTAGGGAGGAAAAGAGAGCTAGGATACTTTAGTGCACTCACTGGCTCAAACACTCACAAGGTGAGGAGAACACTATGGAAAAAGCCCTGCACAGAGAAAGCGAACATTTGAGAAAACGTCCCAGAACCTTGGTCTCTCTGCAGTTCTTGCTCCATCTATACAGGAGGTGCCCGGCTGCCTACTCCAGCTCAAATAAGAGAACGAAGGGGAGAGCTTTGAGAGTTATGAACGGTTACAGATTATTATCATTTCTTGTCCTTGTGAACCTAAGGATATGTACCGACAGTACAAAAAATTTAAAAAAGAGAAATAGGTGATCCTAATTAGGGCTGAATGTAATGGGCTATGATTAAACTAAATCCTAAGTTTCTTCATTTTTCTGGTTTCAAATGATAGCTTGCAAGAAGAAATGAGAAGGGAAAAAAATGACCAACAGCATTAATAGAGTAAGATGAAAAATTACAGTAACTACAAAAGAGATGGACCATGCCCTCCACACCACTGAGTGTCAAAGTCAGTAAACAGATCAAGTCATGACTGAAACAGTAAAATATTTTGGCCACACACTTGCACTGGGATACAACAGACAGCCCCCTCCCCATGTACAGCCTGTCTTTCACCCAAGCTGAAGTTAAACTTAGCCATGGATGACCTTGAACTTCCGATCTTCTTGCTTCCACCCCCAGTGTAGTTAGCACTGGGATCAAGTGTGAACCACTACACCCGGCTTATGGGGTGCTACAGATTGAGCCCAGGGCTTGGTGCATACCAGACAAGTATCCTACCAACGAGGCTACAACTCCAGCTCTTTAGCCTGACCTCTTTCACAGGAGACTAGATTTGTTGCATGTGGCTCTGTGAAAGAGTGATGAGAACTAATTTCAGTAGCTGATTAACAACACTCTGAACGCGTGACTGTGGTGGAAAAGACAGAGAACAGCAGACACCCGACGGAGAGGCGCAGACAAATTCATTCGCCATTAAAGTCTTAAAAACATAAAGAGAAGATCTGAAAACCTGTGCTTGGAATCACGTGCCATCATCTTTCTGTACACAGGGCGATGCTATCTTGATACCACAAGCCCAGAAGGCTTATAATACACGAACTGAGTAACAGCATAATTGCATTGCAGTCTGTTTCAACTACATAATGACTTGGTCATTAAGTTCAATGAAATTTACACCTGATAATTGCACATTAATTTGAGGAAAATGGTCCTTCCTGGAAGTGTGCTTTCTATTTAGCAATTACTTTCTGGCAATGAAGCATTTTGTTTCAGCCACTGGACAATCTGGTGACATATAAAAAAGCCTTCTATAAATGATTCCTTAATTACACACAAAAGTAGACGGTATTTACTACTTGGATGTATCGTGCAGTCACCGAGGAGCTTATGGGGTGACAAGTGCAACTGATACTCTTCGGCCAGCTGTGACACATCAGCACTAAAAGCGCGGCGACGTTTTCGTTTCACTAAGCAGTGCTCAGTCACAGTTCTGACATCTGGATCAGAAACCACCTCGTTTTGAGAAGCTGTGACTATTCTTAGTCCCAAGTTCAGTAGCCATCAATACAAAACTCTATCTCCTGAACTACCTAAACAAAGACAAGAATATGAAGTTTATAGTGTAAAGATCAAAGACCACAACACCGTCAACTGAGAAGCGATTCTATGGTGTAACCTCAACAAATCCAAAGACCTAAAGACCATTCTAAGACGCTATGCTATCTTGGAGCATTCGGGAAATAAGGTACACACCTGGTCACTGCTAACTCCCTAAAAACAAGCAGAAGGAGGTTGCTGGAACTGGTCTCAATTGCTATGGCCAGGCAAAGTGTACCCTTGAGACGTGGCATCAGGGTATACTGTAACGTGACACCCAGAAGCTGGTTTGAGTACAGAAAGTAACAAAACACCTCCGAATCAAACAAAGTACTGATGAGATTAAGAAAGGGAAAATTGAGAAGTGGGTGGACAAGTTGGGTGAGAAGACACGGGACACGCGGGGAACCTGCGAGCTGGGGACCTGGAGTAGGGGCTGCCTGGAGAGTCCTGCCCTAGAGCATGTGGCCAGCAGAGCTGGAGCTGACCCTCGGCCCTGCAGGGCACTGGGGAGATGGACCAAGGAGACGGAAAGCAAGGCGGGAACCCAGCCCCCGACCCCCGGCCCCAGCTTACTCCCCGCGTGGGCCCAGAAGGGCACAGTCCCATCGCTCTGCACCAGATGCGGCCCTTTAAAGCTGTATTTGTACTCGAAACGGCGGTGCGGCAACTCGGCTTGGGTGCCCGCGGCGCCGGGGGCCGCAGCGTCGCCTCCCGTGCCATCGCTCCCGACGAATCGGCTGAAAGACAGCAGCAAGGCGCAAAGGAACGGCCGCGCTCCAGCCTGGGAATCCCTCCGCCTGGACCCCGCCATCTTGGATTTGGGGACGCAGGGGCCGGCGGGAGAGGGAGGGGCGCTGGAGCGACGGATGGCCAACAGGGCGCTCTCTGATTGGTGGAGCCTGGGAGACCCGAGGGCAAGGGGTGAGCCCCGCCCCTGGCCTCCTCTCTCCCGGGGCCCATTGAGGACAGAGCATCTGTGGGCGGGGCTACGGAAGGGGTGGGGCAAGACTGGGAGCTCACAACTCCAACCGCGTGGGGCGGGGGAGGAGAGGGGGAGGCGGGCCGAGACCGGACCTTAAGGTGCCAGGGGTCCCAAGCTCTAGAGTGCCTGTTGGGAACGTGATTCCAACTTTTTCCTACTACCAGTTTTTCCAAGCTCCAGAGTAGCGGTCTCCCTTCTGTGGTTTACAAAAACCTTGGAAGCCCTAAGACTTGTGGAGCCAGCCCATAATAAACCATATTTAGAATAAAGGCACTCTTTATTTAGTGGCTGGCTTTCCTTTTGTGAACTTTCCATAAACAAGGCGGGATCAAGAATACTAACAGTCTCAGCCCACTGAGAGCATCTCACAAGAGCCCTAGAATCTTGTAGGTGGTTGAATCAGGCAGCTTTATATCAAATCAACTCTCATTTCTCAAAAAGTGATTTCAAAGACTTTCCAAATTTTTGAAACCATGACAACAGTGCATTCATATAAACTTGGTAGTTTTGTTACAAGGTTATATGCTATGAATAGAGTTGAATAATTTGCGTTTTATTTTATTTTCTTGGTTTCTCTGTGTAACAACCCTAGCTGTCCTGGAATTAGCTCTGTAGACCAGGATGGCCTCGAACTCACAGAGATCTGCCTGCCTCTGCCTCCCGAGTGCTGAGATTAAAGTCGTGCGCCCTCACCGCCTGACTTTATTTTATTTTTATTATTCTGTGTGTATGTAATATGTGTGCATGGGCATCACGTACTACAGCACACATGTGGAGGTTAGATGACAACTTTATGGAGCATGTTCTCTCCTTCCGTGTTTATGTGTATTCCATTCCTGGGGTTAAACCAATCCTCACATTTTAGTAGCATCTGTATTGTCATGGTCATTTATAGTTTTTTTTTTTAGTATGATAAAAAAAACCCCTGAGAAACAGCAAAATAATTTTACTTGCAATTCTAGTTTATCTGGGCTGTTAACAGCACACACTCTTCTTAGGGCTATATGATCGATTTTTGTTTGGTTTTTGGTTTGGTTTGGTTTGATTTTGTTTTTTCTAGACAGGGTTTCTCTGTGTATCTCTGGCTGTCCTGGAACTCACTCTGTAGACCAGGCTGGTCTCAAACTCACAAAGATCCACCTGCCTCTGCCTCTCTGAGTAAGCTCCTGACTCTCTCTCTCACTTCCAGTTCTTCTTTTGGATGTCATTCTTTGGATATGTTGTCTCAGATAATTTTTACATATTGTATTTTAATCAATAAAAGTTTATAATTTTAATACACACGATTTTGTCACACAGACCCTCCTTTAATTAGTCAGGGTATTCTATGTTCTAACCTGCATTCTTTATAAACTGATTTTCCGTAGAGATGTGCATTTTCTACGTGCATATTCAGTTGACCCAGCAACATCTGTAAAAATATCTTCCTTTCCTCACTTGTCTTTGATGTGGGTTCTGTCAAATGCCAGGTGACAGACTCCTATGAGTGTATTTTTGGACTCTAGTTCCACAGGTCAGTTTGCTTATCACTGTGCCAGTGATTGTGGCTTGCCAAGCATTTTTTTTTTAATATGTGAGTGATCTGTCCGCATGTATGCCTGCATGTCAGAAGAGGGCATCAGATCCCATTATAAATGATTGTGAGCCCACCACGTGGTTGCTGGGAATTGAACTCAGGACCTTAGGAAGAGCAGCTAGTGTTCTTAACCTCTGAGTCATCTCTCCAGCCCTCAGTGATTATGTCTTAAGTGCAGAGTGTTACGCAGGCTGTGGTATGTGTCTAGTCATGTAAGTCCTCTAGTGTGTTCTTCAGCATAAGCTATTCCTGGCACTTTCTTTTCTTTGATTTAAGCTTTTCTTTCCTTTTTTTAATTCTGTACATGAGCACTGTATTTACATCATTCCTCTCTCCTGTGTCCCCTTAAATAACTGACTTCTTTTGTTCATGTTACTGCTTTTACCTATATATACCTATTTGTATGTGTATAACCTGGAGAGCCCACTTAGTGTTTTCATACATATATGTATTTATGACTGACTGTTTGGGATTTTATATATATAATCAGGTGACTCAGTGCTGGAGAAGAATGAATCTCCCTTTTTCAGAAGCCATAGCTTTTCATCTAGGCTTGGGACCATATGAGGTGTCCCTCATCTGTATTGGAATGTTACCTGGAAATGTCCTTATGCAGGTCTCGTTTAGGTGACCACATTGTTGAGATTTTCATGTACGGAAGTCACAGTCTCACAGATGGCATCCTAGTCCTCTTACAGTATCATCTGCAATATAACCCGAGTCTTGGGCATAATGGTTGCATTGTAGAAATAACACTTGGGGTTGGGTGCCCCACAGTCTGCTTTTCAGTTGTTTTTTGTTTGTTTTGTATTCTAACCAGTTACGGATTTCTGTAATAGTTTCCATTTTTGATGAAGTCTGAGAGTCATACTTATCTTTGTGTATAAGAATGAGCATTTAATTCACAATTCCAGAGAACCTAGACAACAAAGAGGCCCCTAAGAGAGAGATACATGGATATAACCTACATGGGAAGTAGAAAAAGACAAGATCTCCTGAGTAAATTGGGAGAATGGGGACCATGGGAGAAGGTAGAAGGAGAGGGGAGGAAGGGAGAGGAGCGGAGAAAAATGTATAGCTCAATAAAAACAATAAATAAGAAAAACACTAAAAAGAATAATTATTTAGGAAAAAAGAATAATTATTTAGGATGTAGTTAGGAATTATACTTGGTTTAGGAGAGTGGCAGTGGTATGTTCCTCTATAGAACCTATAATGTCACAAGTCAGAAATAGGTTTACATTACCAGGCACAAATCCCTCTAAATAGAGGGAAGCTGGTCACCAGGGAAGCGGATAGGCAATCTGCAGACCTTCACTTCTCCTTCTCTCCTCCAAATCCAATACCCCAGTCTCATCCCCAGTTCTGCAACAGAGCACCGGCTCTGGTCTCCCTTCCTCTCTGTTCCCATCTCCAGCGAATCACTCAGATTTTCTCCTACATACTTCTTCACCACCCCACCCCTTTGTCTCAGTCACCAACTCCAAGAACCCACTGACCAAGCCAAGCAGGAAGGTGATCTTCAGTCTCCCTCCTCTCCTCTCCCATTGTCATCTCAGACTGTCTGCTGTGGCCTCCTTCTCTGTCCCCATTCCCAAGGGACTAAGCAGATGATCCTGGTGGCATACCTTGCTTTGCTTCATCCTCTGAACTCCCTAAACCTGCAGTTCTAGCTCATCCTCATTACTATCAACATCCAATACCTAGAAAAGCATTCTACCTGGAACCCAATACCTAGAAAAACATTCTTCTTGGAAACCAATACCTAGAAAAACAATCTGCCCAGAACCCCAGTGGCCACACCTTGCAGAATCGGAGAAGCATTTCCTACCTGGCAACTCACAGCCATCACCCTCTCCTAAGAAACAGAAAGGTCAACAGAAGCCAAGAAATGAACACCCATTCAGCAAAAACAAGACGAGATATGAGCACCTAGAATTACAATCACCCTAAACCAGAATACCTAGATGTCTTCACACCAGTGTAAAGACACAGTGTCAGTCAGAACAATATATACCCACTATAGCCCAGCAACCATACTACAGTAGGCTCCAAGAAATGCAGTATAGCTGGAGCACTCGAGACAAGGGCTTTAAAACAGCCTTTATGAATATGTTAGAGTTCCTTAGAGAGGAAATGAATAAATAAGTTAAAGAAATCTATAAAAACACAAACAAATAGTGGGATGAATTGAAAACAGTTCAAGACATGAAAGTAGAAATGGAGTCAATAATGAAAACCCAAACTGAGAGGAAAATGGAAATAAACAATTTAGGAACTAAAACAGGAACCTCAGAGGCCAATCTCACCAACTGGATACAAGAGATGGAATGAGAGAATCCCAAGCACTAAAGACAAGATATAAGAAATGGATACGTTGGTCAAAGAAAATGCTAAATCTAAAAACTCCAGACACAGACTATGTAAGAAATCTGGGACACTATAAAAGGACATACAACTAATAGGAATAGAGGAAGAAGAAGAAACCCAGGTCAAAGGCACAGAAAATATTTTCAACAAAATCATAAAAGAAAATTTCCCTAACTTAAAGAAGGAGTGACTACTAAGGCACAACAAGGATACAGAATACCAAATAGGCTGGACCAGAAAAGAAATTCCACTTGGCACACAATAATCAAAACACTAGACATACAGTAAAAGAAAGAATATTAAAAGTGGCAAGTGGAAAAGACCAAGGAATTTACAAAGTTAGAATAATGATTGACTTTTCAGTGGAGACTCTAAAAGCTGGAAGGACCCGGACAGATGTTCTACCAACTCTAAGATATCGCAGATGCCACCACAAACTACTTGACGTAGCAAAACTGTCAATCACAATAGATTGAAAAAGACGTTCCGTGATAAAAACCAAATGGCATTATCTATCTACAAATCCAGCCCCACAGAAAGTGATAGAAGAAAAACTTAAAACTGAAAAGGTTAACTACCCTCCTCAAAATCCAAGGAATAAATAATCTCAGACCAGTAAATCAAAAGGCAGCGGTAAGGGGGAATTCTACACCATAACAACATAGTGACTGGAAGCACCACTGTTCATGGATAACTCTTAATGGTTTCAATTTCCAAACAAAAAGATGCAGAATAGATGTGAAAACAGGATCCATCCTTCTGCAATAGTCAAAAAGCACGTCTCAACATTAAGGACAGACATTACTTCAAGGTAAAAGGATGAAAAAGATATTACAAAAAATGGACCTAAGATGTTATGGCCATTGTAATATCTGACAAAAGAGACTTAAAACAAAACTAATCAGAAGAGATAGGGAAGGACACTAAATACGTATCAAAGGAAAAGCACACAGAAAGCAGGTTATTGCAATTCTGAACATTTATGTACCAAACACAAAGGCACCCAAACTCATAAAAGAAACACTACTACAGCTTAAATCACATATTGGCCCTCACATATTGATAGTAGATTATTTTCTTTAAAAAATATTTATCTATTTATTATGTACACAGTATTCTGTCTGCATGTATGCTTGGATGCCAGAAGAGGGCACCAGATCTCATTAAAGATGGTTGTGAGCCACCATGTGGTTGCTGGAAATTGAATTCAGGACCTCCGGAAGAACAGCCAGTGCTCTTAACCTCTGAGCCATCTCTTCAGCCCATGGTGGGTTGTCTTAATCTTAACTCTCACCAATAGACAGGACAGTCAGATAAAAACTAAATGGAGAAACATTGGAGCTAACGGATGCCATAAACCAAATGGAACTGACAGATATTTACAGAGCATTTCGTACAAACACAAAAGAAGATACCTTCTTTTCAGTAGTCCATAAAACTTGCTCCAAAATTGACCACTTACTTGGACACAAAAAGAAAAATTGAAATGACACCCTGCATCCTTTCTGACCACTCTGAATTAAAGCCGGACATCAACAACAGGAAAAACTAAAGGAACATGAACAACTCACAAATGAATGGAAATGATCCAAGACAGAAATTAAGAAAGAAATGAAAAAATTTCTAAACTTGAATAAAAATGAAAATGCAGCATGTCCAAATTTATGGAACACAATGGAGGTGGTTCTAAGGGGCAAGTTTGTATAACTTGGTGTTTATATTTTAAAAATTAGAGAAAGCTCATGTTAGTAACTTAATAGCACACCTAAAAGATCTCGAACAAAAGGAAGAAATAACACCCCAAATGAATAGATGCCAAGACGTTATCAAACTCAGGACTTATATCAATAAAATACAAACAAACCAAAATAACAATAAAAAAATCCACCACCTCCACCAAAAACAAAAACAAAGAATCAAAATAGTTTTTTGAGAAAAATCAATATGATAGACAATCCCTTAGCTAAAATTAACTAAAAAGCAGATAGAGAGGATCCAAATTAATATAATTAGAGACAAAAGGAGGACATAGCAACAGACACCAAGGAAATCTAGAGAACCAGTATGATATACTTTGAAAACATTTACTCCACCAAATTGGAAAATCTAAAAGAAAAGGAATATTTTCTTGATATAAACACCTACCAAAGTTAAACCAAGATCAGATAAGCAAATTAAACAGACCTATAATAAAAATAAAAGCAGTTTTTAAAAATCTACCAACCAAAGCAGCTGTATCAATTTGCACGCCCACCAGCAATGCAGGGGTGTACCCCATATCCCACATCCTCTCCAGCATAAGTTGTCACCAGTGTTTTTGATCTTGGCCATTCTTAGAGGTGTAAGATAGAATCTCAGAGTTGTTTTAATTTGCATTTCTCTGATGGCTAAGGATGTTAAGCATTTCCTTAAGTGTCTTTCAGCCATTTTAGATTCCTCTATTGAGAATTCTCTGCTTAAGTCTGTACTCCATTTTTAAATTGGATTATTTGTTCTTTGGAAGACCAATTTCTTGAGTTCTTTGTATATTTTGTAGATAAGTCCTCTGTCTGATATCAGTATGATGATCTCTTAGAAAATTAAGAAATGACCTTCCTCAAGACCTTGTAATACCACTTTTGGGCATATTCCCAAAGGATGCTCAATATACTGCTTATATAGTACAACATAGTATGAATTAGAGCAGTAAGACAACTAAAGGGGATTAAAGAGACACAAACAGGAAGGGAAGAAGTCAAAATATGTCTAGATATTATTAAAAAAAATTGACCTAAGATGTCTATTTGTAGTTAATATGATTGTATACATAAATGACTCCCTAAACTCTACCAGGAAGCTTGTACAGCTGATATACACTTTCAGAAAGGTATCAGAAGACAAAAAAAACCAAAAAACAAAATAATCAGTAGCTTTCCAATATACAAATGACAAGAGAACTGAGAACGACATCAGGTAAACATTGCCTTCCACAATAACCATAAAAAAATTTCTTGATGTAACTCTAACTAAGCAAGTCAAAGGCTGTATGATACAAACTTTAAGAGATTGAAGAAAGAAACTGAAGAAGATATCAGTAGGTAGAAAGATCTCCCTTCTCATAGATCGGTAGAACTAATATTGTAAAAATGGGTATCTTACCAAAAGCAATCTACAGTTTGGGAGGAGGTGGAAAAAGGGGGGTGAGGGGAGATATGAGGAGAGACAGCTACAACTAAAAGCCTTTTGAGGGTTCATATGGAAACCTGACAGAGTTGAGGCTTCCTATAATTTATCCATATGTGAAGGGTATCTAAATGAAATTGCCAAAAGTAAGGGAGAAAGAGAGATAGATCCAACTGGACATCTCTGGTCACAAACTGAAGCTTCCAGAAGGCCCTATTTCCTACCTAGCATCTTCACTCCTATGAAATAGTAGTCATGGTACTATATGGTACTTTTAATGCTACCAAGGGAGAAAGGAAAACACCAATCCGGCAACAAACCCTTCAGTCTACAAGAGTGAGCTACCTGTAAGATCTACTGATGCAATAGTGACACACAGCTTGTTGGAGCAACCAACCAATACCTGATTTGGTAAGGCCCACTCCATGAGGTGGAGTCCAAATCCAATCTGCTTCAGTGCCTGTGAACCTGAGGCTAGGTAGGCCAGGAACCTAGAGGAAAACCAAATACTACTGTTCTACTGAAGGGATGTAGCAATAAAATGACTCCTAATGACATTCCGCTATTCAAAGGCCAGTGCCTTGCTCAACCCCTTCAGAGAAGCTTCCTCCTGCAGCAGATAAGAATAAATACAGAGACCCAGAGCCAGATGACATGAAGAGAGCGAGAGACCTCAGAACACTCAGCCCTAAAATGGATGCCTCCATCAAATCCCTTCCCTTAGGACTCAGGAGGAGGTGAAAAAAGGTTGTAAGAGCCAGAGAGGATGGAGGAAACCAGAAAATCAAGGCCTTCTAGCCATTTGAGGGGTCACACAGATACCTAGTACAGTAAAAACATTTTACTTAAAGAAATCTAGATGGAAATTACCAAATAACAGGGAGACAAAGACCCAACTAGACATCTCTCACCATTAAATGAGACCTCTACATAAGCTCACTGAACATGGGGAAGTCAAGTTATGCTATCGAGTGTTTCATCCCTACTGACTAGTGTTCATGCCACCAGGGGAGAAGGGTAAACACCAACCCAGACAGAAACCCTTCCATCAGCAGTGCTGACCTGCCTGTATGTACACTGGCACAAATGTGGTGGTAACCAATCACTATCTGATTGGACTTATTTAGAACCCATACCTGACAGTGCTGGCGTGACCAAGAACCTGAGGCTAGATAGGCCGTAAGCCTAGTAGAAACTCAAATACTACCATTCTGCTAAAGTAACAGAATGGTAAAATGGCTCCTAATGGAATTCAGCTATACTCATAGATCAAAATTTTGCTAAGTAATCATCAGAGAAGTGCCCTCCTGCAGCAGATATGTGAATAAGTATCTAGTCTCATAACCAGACCGTGTGCAGAGAATGAGAGACCTTGGAACACTGGTCCTAAAGGAGAGAGGTCTCTATCAAATCCCTGCCCTCAGGACTCAGGGATCTCTGTGGAAGAGGATTGTAGGAGCCAATGAGGATTGAAGACACCAAGAAAACAAGGCCTTCCAGTCACAACAACGCTGATGCACACATGAATTCATAGAGACTGTGGCAGCATGCACAGGACCACACAGGTCCAACCTAGATGTGGTCCTAGTGCCAACGGTGTAAGAAGACAGAAGTCCCCATCCCTAAAGCAGTGGTATCTCCAACTGATAACCATTTGCAAAGGAACAATTAATTTTCTACCATTAAGTCTCACGGGGTATACAAACCACATTTAAGGGCAGCAGACCTCATACCCAGAAGTAGTTGGCCAATAGAAAATGAACTCCATGGAATTTTCAGAAGAGTTTGTCTCACAGTGCCTTTTTTTCTTCATTTTTTTCTTTTTCTTTTTCTTTTTCTTTTTTTTTTTTAGTAATTTTTAAAACCTTACAGCTTTTGCTTATAAATAAATAAATAATAAATAAAATTCAATAGCCTAAAACATTAAAAAAAAATTGAAGGCATCAGTATAGTGTCCTGAAATGCCCAGCTAGATATTTTTTTATTTGAGCCTACTGATCATTTATTGAGAGATAGATTGAAACGCCGGAAGAGGGAGCCACGGTTGAAAAGGCTTTTCCCTGGCTTGTTTGTCCTCTCTCTGGAAATGCATGTGTAGAACTCGCAGATAATAGTCATCCTTGACCACTAACACTGGTGGAACTGGAAACCATAGGCCTTCCACGATTTCCTTGAGCCCCTCTATCAGGCCACGGCTGCCCACATCTAGACTTTTGTGGCCTGTGCTCAAAACCCGCATTTCTGTAACCCAGTATTCCAATTTTTCTGTTAAGATGTCCCACATGCAGACACTACAGTATCCAATTCACTGTTCTAGGTGGTAAACATACATGTGCACTTTTCAAATCAAGTTAACCTGACTTTGAATATTTTGAAAGCTGTCCTCTGAAGCTGTCACAATTATAAATCGGTGGTTAAGCGTGAAGTCTTTAGAGTTGATTGACTAGAGGTGAGGCTTGGCTTTCCCAGCCCATGTGCTGCAGTTACTCGGCAAAGCTCCATTTTCTTGTCTGTACATTAGAGCCTGACAGTCATGCCCACACCATGCATTTTAGAGAGAATTCAATGTCTGTGCCTAGCAAACTGCTAGCAAATATTAGTTGATCTAGTGACAGTTCCTTCCCCTTCTACTGATAACTTGGAGAAGCCCGTTGCTGCCCTGTTCAAGCAGACACATCATGGGCACATCTGGCAAGGCATCCAGCCCATCCGCTCCTCTCCTAGAGATAGGAGAGCATATCCAGTGCAGTGAGAGCTGTACATCAAACACTGAAGCATTTGGTAGACTTCACGGTCGTAAAAACTGCCTGATTTCTCTGAGCAGCAGATAGTCCATGAGTAGCCTAAGAGTTATTCTACACTGCTGAAAGAATCAAGCTGATATGGTCAATTGGCAAAGGGGTTTCTTTTTTTTCTATCTCATTTTCTCATTGCTGTAAGAAAATATCTGCTGGGAGCTACTTAAGGGAGGAGGGGTCTGTGTTGGCTGACTGTGCCATGGGGTATCAGCCCATGGCGTGGAGAGTGCAGCAGCTGGTGTAGCCCTGTCTGTGTTGGCAGGAGTCTGGGGTGCAGGTCATTCATTCCTGTGTTGGTGGATCAGAAAGCAGAGGGCTTGAGCCAGCACAGAAGCAGATATAAACTCTAAGGTCCACACCTAGTGAGCTACAACTTTCTGGAGGGATCACATGCCCCGAAGTCCTACAACTTTCCAAAACAGCATCACCAGCTCGGGACCAAGTGTTCAAACACACAAACCTGTGGAGGACATTTCGGGCTTGAGCCATAACAAACTATTTCTCTAGTATCATGGTAAGGAATTTGACACTTAAAATATTTTCAGACTAATCTTTTGCCGTTTACCTCTTAGTCAGTGAGTATGACAGCGATGAGAATTGTTTGAGATGTGATTGTGGTTAAGAGAGAGAATGAATGAATGATGCCCTATTTAATATAGGTTGCACGGGCATCAGTGGCCCATATGGCATGTCATATGGGATCAGATATCCTCTAGCTACCAAGTAATAATACTCCTTTTATGTAATTAATTATGCAAAGATGTTTCTTTCTTTTTTTTCTTTTTCTTTTTCTTTTTTGGTTCTTCAATGTTTAGATAAGCTAAATGACTCTGTTCCACCTTTAGGTTTTTCTTTTCTTTCTTCCTTTTTTGCTTGCCTGTTTTGATGGTGCTAGATGTCAAACTCAGGGCCTTCACATCCTGTATCAACACTATGCCCCTGAGCTACTTATTATCATATAGACCTGTTTTTTTTTAATTAGAAAGTTGACCAAAAAACATACATTATGTCTGACACTGTTTGCTCTAAGTTAGAACTAATGAACTTTTCTTCATATTAGAAACAATAATGCAATCCTTCACACTCCCCTCTAAAATTCAATGTGTCGGCTGACCTCAGCCTACCACATAAAGCCAGTTTTCCAGTCTTTAACACATATGTTCAAGTTGTCATACATGGATCTACTTAAGAAGGAGAAAAAGACAAGATCTCCTGATTAAATTGGGAGTGTGGGGGTCACGGAAAAGGGTAGAAGGAGAGAGGGGAAGAAGGGAGGGGAACAGAAAAAAATGTATAGTGCAATAAAAACAATAAAAAAAGATGTGAGCAAATATAACATTGGGATTTATCTGCCTACGTCTCCGTAGACTATTACAGCTTAACAAAATGAGGTCTCATGACCCGCTCGGCACACTAGGTCCATAAAGATTTTCAAAGGGAATATGTAACTGAGAAACACAATCGCAACAACACAGACCTTTCTATGGAATCCATCAAACAAATGTCCCACTGGTCAAACCACCAATGTTTATTCTAACATGATTCATTTATATTTCTTTTTAAAATTTAATTTAAAACACTTTTCTTGGCTATTGTGTCCATTTTTTTATTGAGTTATATACTTTTCCTTGCTCCCCTCCCTTCTTCCTCTCTCCCCTTCTACCCTCTCCTGTAACCCACGCTCCCAGTTTACTCAGGAGATCTTATCTTTTTCTGCTTCCTATATAGATCCATGTATGTCTCTCTTTGTTGTCTAGGTTCTCTGGGGTTGTGGAGTGTAGGCTGGTTTTTCTTTGCTTTATGTCTAAAAGTCACTTGTGAGTAAGTACATATGATATTTGTCTTTCTGGGTCTGGGTTACCTCATTCAATATGTTTTTTTTTTTCTAGATCCAACCATTTGCCTGCAAATTTCAAGTTCTCATCACTTTTTTTCCGCTGTGAGTACTCAGATGTCTCTCCATAGTTATTCAATATAGTACTTGAAGATCTAGCTAGAGCAATAAGACAACAAAAGGAGATCATGGGGATTCTAATTGGAAATGAAGAAGCCAAACTCTCACTATTTGCTGATGATATGATAGTATACATAAGTGACCCACAAAATTCTACCAGTTGGGTTTTTTAAATGCCTTTTTCATGGGTGATTATGAAATCCCAGGCTCTGTACTGTTCCAAGTTTGAGGTCCTAGTGGTGAGAATGACTCATTTAAAGTTCTAAGGTAGCGTTTTATTTTCCTTCTAGAACTCTCCTCCCTTACAGTCTAAGTGGGTAAACATCTGAGAATGTTCCATGTATGTTCACGATCATTCTCGTCCTATGTTTGCATTCACTGGTGTGGCTTTTATTTACACAACAGAAAGTGTTTGAAGGGCCTCTCACTAGGCGTGTTCTACCCTCCCTTTCCCTATAAAATCGGAGGGAGGACATGCTAGTGCCCAGACATTTTTGCCCAACGTGTTCTCCTTCTGTGTTTTCTATTAGTTCCTAGCTTGTCCCAGTTCGGGACATTAATTACAACGGTGCGAATACGAAGTGAAATGGTAGTTACCGGAGAGCTATGGGCTGAAGCGTGAAGCATCAGTCAAAGACAAATGGATGCAGACTCTGGCTGCAGAATGAGTCTGCTCAATATTGACATAATGAATTGTCATGAGATTAAACCACAACCAGAAAAGCAGGCAGGGGAGGCTGCGTGAGTGACAGGGTCTTTATGGGGCGCCGTGCTTCCTAGTGGGAGAGTTCATCTTCTTACTCAAAGAGACGCCTTCAGGGATCACGTGGCTTGAATCCCCTCTGAATTCAGTGTCATCTTAGCTTGACCAGTTCTGGAAGAACATATTAACCTCTGCCTGTGATTTCCAGAAAACCATTCTAATTTAGCAAGTAATTATGGGTCACATGTGGGACAAAGAGCTGGATAATCTTGGATTACCCACAGGAAGCTTTGTCTCCAAGGCAACCCCCCAATGGTGGGGCTGCTAAAGCAAAGGCCAGTCTGCTAATGAACTGGGAAAGATAACTGGCCCTCCCACCCATTGGAGCCAAGGAAATGGACACAACAATTATACGGCTATTGAGTAATTCGGTGTTAGAGAATAAATGCCTCCAAAAGCCAGCAGAGAAAAAAAACATTTAAGGAATGGAGATAATTATCACTGCTCTGCTAGGCCAGGCTTGTAGAGCCCCACATAGGCCATGGTGGGCTCAATCCAGGTCAAGCTTTACAAATTTTGCCAAGTGTCTTGTTAAATCTCGTCTCAGTGCTTTCTATAACCTTGTTTTCTCTGCTGAGCACCTTACTTACCACCCGAGGCCAGGAGAGTGGTCCAAGGGCCTTGGAAAAGGAAGACAGAAAGAGTGTTCTCCACCAGAGTCTTCATTAGCCCAGGGGAGATTGAAAATTAAGATGAAGCGGTTTGATATTTTCAGGTCAGGTCGGTAAAAGTGGATGAGTGTGGGTGAGTGAGCCCAGGAGAGGCCACCACAGGCGAAGGAGAGACCAAAAGCTGTGCAAAGGGAACCCCGAGAGGTGGAGCAGACAAAAACCCCCTCTGTTTCCTCAGTGCTCCCTCTACTCCTTCCTAACACCGCTGTCCCATGCCTGGCAAGGTTAACCCTGCACCTACTCCAGTCTTCTCTTCTGTGCCCTAAGCCATCCTCCTTCACACCCCTTCTCTGACGGTTTCTACACCGCATTGCACTCCCAACCACACACCCTCTTTCTGTGTTCGCACATCATCCACCTTGCCTAGCTGGTTTTAGATCTTGGGGCATCTAAAAATGGAATGTTTATGGAGTAAACTATGCTAATGATGAAGGGATTGCTGTGGTTTGGGTCTGAAGTGTCCCTCAGGGCCAGGTGCCTGCTGTTTAGCGCTTCGCCTTTTGCCATTGGGAGGTGCTGGAATCTTTGGGGGGTGAGGTCTAGGAGGTGCTTTTCCAGCTAATGAAGACTTGTGTTTGAAGGAGAAAGTGGGACCTTATTCTTGCTTCCTCTTTAAAAAGCTGTACTTTATTTTTGTTTGGCTGTAGGTGTGTGTGGGCATGTGCACATGAGTCTGAGTACTTGCTGAGGCCAGAAAGGGGCATTCGGTCTCCTGGAGCTCGAGTTACACACAGGCAGCTCTGAGACTCCTGATACGGGTGCTAGGGGCAGAACTTCAGTCCTCTGCCCCAGCAGCAAGCTCTCTCCACCGCTATGCCGTCTCTGTACAGCATCGGGTGCCACACTTCCACCACGGTGTGCCTCTGCAAGCCCAGAGCGAGGGGAACAATTATTTGTTTCCTGAAATGCTGATGACGATGAAAGAAATCGTGTTTTTCTCTTGCTAAGTTAATTACCTCATGTATGTGCTGTGGTGACGGAAAGTTGGCCAAGGCAGGAACGAGCCCTAAGCGTTAACTAACAGGAAAGGCAAAAGGAAAGACGTCTGGTTCAGCAAAGCTCAAAGCTTCTGGGGAGTTGAGGATTACTGACTGAGAAGCTGAGGTCCAGAGAAGATCCAGAAAACCATGCAGTCATTGGCCTAAAGTTAAAAATTAAAATGAGGGGGCTGGTCAAACAGCTGAGCAAGTAAAACCCTGCCCAACCTGAGACACTGAGTTTGATTTCTGGGACTCACATAATAGAGAGAGAACTGACTTCTGAAAATTGTCCTCTGATGTCTACATGACCAGTATAGTATACATATTCACCTATACACACACACACACACACACACACAGAGTAAATAAATGCAAAAGAAAATAATTTAAAGGAAAACAGAGATGCCAGTTTCATAGAGGAACATGGAAAAGATTTTCTTGTTTGTTGAAAACACATGGGTGAGGAGACACACGTGTGCTCCTCAGGGCTGGGATGAGTGAAAGCCTGTGTACCCTCCTCTGAGGTGTTTGAAGGGCTACGTGTGTTTACACAGGGAAATGGAACTGGCAGAGAGAAGGGGGGCAATCCCTTCTTTCTCTAAGTGTTTGTAAACAGATTTAGAACTCTCGGACAGACAACAAACTTGGGAGCACAGACAGCCATGGGATCTGCTCGGGAGGCCGAGCTCACCTGCAGTGGCTTGTCTGCTGGCGGTGGACACAGCTCAGGAGTCCGCAACAAGATGCTCCACATATATAATGCTGATAATAACTTCAATTCCTGGAGGAAATCTCAGACATACGTGACTATACCCGAAACACTGGGAATATGCCAGAAGGGAACTTGTAAGTTTAATTACTTCATTCATTCATCCATTCATTCATTCACTCATTCAGGCACCTTTTGTCTACTGTTACCAGAGAGATCTTTCCTGGCCGGCCTCCCGGCAAAGGTAGGTGAAGGTTCATTCCTAATGCTTTCAGGCTTTCTGGTTGGCTCTGAGGTAGCAGCATTCCAACTTCTGTGGTCTGCCTCGGGGGCGGGGGGGGGGGAGAAATTCTGGATTCTAGGTTTGTGTTGGGTGGAATGAAAGTGGCAAGACAGGAATGGAAGAGAAAAGTGGAGAGAAACTTTGTTTCTGAGTTTGGAGCCTTCCTTACACTCGGAAGCCCGGCACAATAAAGATGTCAACAACTTCAAGGAAACTTCAATTTATGAAATTGATAAGTGCCACAGAGGCAAGCTAACAAAGCCAGAGAAAGGGGACAGAAAGTGACCAGAGCAGTGGGACCGTGAAGGAGGGGCTCAGGCCCTTCAGCGGGCAGCTCGCAGAGGTCCTCCCGTGGAGGCCACCTGGTCTGAGGGATAAGTGAACCACAAATGAGGAAGGATAAAGGGGCAAGTGTCTCAGAGAAGAGACAGCAAAGACACCTGTCTGTCTCAAATAAAATAAAATAAAATAAAGAGTACAATTGAAGAGGCACTGGCATGCACTTGTACACAAGAACACACAAATATAGAAACACACACCAAATAAAACAGAAAAATTACAAATGCTCTTTAGAACATGGAGAAATCTGAAGACTCTCACATTGCTGGCGGAACTCTCTATTAAACTAGGACTGTGTCCTTCTCAAGCTCTAATACTGAGATATTCAGTCCTGGTTGTCTGATACCCCATCCTCATATGAAATTTTTCTAATAAGGCCAATTGAATGGTTTTATAATTAAGTTCAATTTAATGTCTGTGCATGCTATTTTTATCAAATTAATTTACAAAAGAAAAACACTGATAGATTATGTGTCCCAGGTTTTATATGACTATCACTGAAAATGTGGTCACTGAACTGATGGAGGCCGCATGGACCGACCCTTCTTCTGGCTCTTTCAGAAGCTGCAGCCAGCTGGCAAACAGCTTCCCCAGCCTCCTGCTGGAGCATCTGCTAATGTGTGGAGATTATCAGGCCCCCCACCCCCACTGCTCCTTACCCTCCATGCTCAGGCCGCTCATTAACTCATTAGAAGCTGCTTCACCAGTAGCTGAGGGGGGCTCTGGCGCCGGTGACTGCGGCTTGGGTGTTGGAAGCACCTGACGTGGTTTGACGTCTTCAGATGACCACCCACTCCGACATTGCACACAGCATCAGGAATCAGTCTATCTGGTGCAGAGATCTTATAGTAATGTCTGCCTTGTGCACAGGACACAGGCCAGGTTTCGTTTATTGCGAGAATCCCAATTTTTGCTGGATGCTAAATGCATGGGTATAGGAATAACCAAGTGAATCAAACTGACAAACACAATGATTGTTCACCAAGATGATGATCTATAATCATTCATAATTCCAGTTCTTGGGGATCCAGCATCCTTTTCTGGCCTCTGTGATCATTAGGCAGGCATAAAGTGTACATATAGGTACACGAAAGGCAAAGCCCTTATACACATACAACAAAATATATCTAAAACAAAGAAAAACAGTTGCAAGTTTGCTGGTTGAAGCGGATCTAGAATTTAGTGCAATTTAGCCACTTCCTCTGGCCTGGAAGATTTTGAACCCATCACTTAATCAGAGGAACAGCATTCTGGGACCAGAGCACCTGGCAGGTGTTTTTCTGGCCCTGGGGGCTCTAAGGATCATGGGCAGTGTTTCTTCTCTGTATCTCCTAGGTTCTCTTCTTCAGATCTACAGTTTCCACATCCGGTTCATCTTTGGTTTTGCACAAATTCTTTTTGCCTACTGGGACTCTGTTCCTCAGCTTTCTTTCCTCCTCCTAGTTGCCCCGTGTCAGTTCGTGTAAGTTACGGACCTTAGCTGCCTGTCAGGTGGGGCTTGAAGGATTCTTCACAGGATCCATTCACTTCCCAAGGATAAAACCCAACCTACTGAGTGTCTGCGCACATCACGTGCTCAGATTTACAGGCTGACCCGTGTCGTGTTAGTTTTGTATTTGATTGGCTGATGTGTTGCAGCGTGGGTTTTACATTAAGGCAGCATGGAAAAGGCAAGACTAGAAGACAAACGGCGGGGTCACTGGTCTCAAGTGGGTCACGGCTGTGTCAGGAAATTAGCCTTCAAGAAGGATTTAACTGCAAGTGAGAAATACTCTAAGAAGTGCTAACTCTGTGGCATGCTTTGCAAACCCAATAAAATACTCCACAGACACCTTACAGACCCTCCCAGAGGTCGGGGGAAACAGAACTGGGAGGAAGCAGGATGAAGCACTTGCTTCCTGGTTAACCCTCAATCTCTCATGGTGTCCTGACTTTCGGGGATTCTTTGGCAAAGCTGGCCAAGCTCAGTGCCCTTTAAAAGATGTCTCTGTGCTGGGTGGTGATGGCGCACGCCTTTAATCCCAGCCCTTGGGAGGCAGAGACAGGCAGATCTCTGTGAGTTCTAGGTCAGCCTGGTCTACAGAGAAAGTTCCAGGATAGCAAGGACTGTTACACAGAGAAACCCTGTCAGATGTTTCTGAAAGCCCATGTTTGCACTACACAGGGGCTTCTCTCTGCCTGCCACTCCACTGTGATGTCTGTGATACAAACAAAACAACACAAAAACCAGACAAAGTTACCTTGAATGCAAGTATATGTTATTTTTTTTTAATCTTTCTGATAAAAACTGTAAGACTCTTTTCAGAGACTTGGAAAACATAAAAAAGCAAAGAGGATCAATAATAACAACAGCACCCCTCCCCAAAAGTAAAACCCCAAATCAGAATAGACCCGACTCAGGGTCATGTTGATAAGGCAAGCCTGAGATCTTGTCTCCACCTTGCTGAGCGCCATGTTTCCAGTATGGGGAAAATGTACTGAAGACACCTTTCTCATAGCCTATGGCAAGCCGCTTCCAAAGGGCTCAGGGAAAACTTTCTGTCTGAGAGGCAAGATGCTGGTCAGCACAGGGCTTGCCTGCTGCCCACTCCCAGCTGCCTGCATCCCTTCCTGCAGTTTTGAGAGGGAACTAGGGAGTTGGGACATGAGTTCAGGTGCAAGATGGGAATGGAAAGGCAGAAACTGCTGGACTAACACGATGCCCTCACCCTCTTCTGCTTTGCGAAGATGTTTCTGGAAAGGTTTTATCAAACCGCCCTGGGCTCTTTTCCCCCCTGCATCAAACTTCCCTCTGTGCGCACACAGACCCAGTTTTATTTTTGTTGAGCTACACATGGTTTCTCCCTTCACTCTGTCTCATTAACTCCACTCCTTCAGATTCCCTCGCTTTTCTAACGATTAAAGTCGTGGGCTTTTAAAAAAGGCCTCCAATTAGCACCTCATCAGCTCCAATTAGAGCAGACAAAAGCAGTGTAAAGATAACTCAGTGAGAGGGGCGGGCACAACATCATGTAATCACTTAAGACAGGCATTGAGCATTCTCCGGGCGACCCACACTGGGCCTATTCACCTTTCTTTCTTCCCTTTGGATGCATTTAAGACTGTTTGGCTGGGAAGACAGGCCCCCCAGGAGTCTCATAATTCCTCATTCAGAGGCTACCTGTTTACTTCTCAGAGAGTCCAAGGACCTAAACAATCCCATATTGTATGCCTGCTTCCTTAAATTCCAGATCCTTAATAGTGTGTTTTCGGTGGCCCTCAGAACAAGTTAAAGGCCCGCTTTATACTCCCAGAGGGTCCTCCTTGTACTGTCTTCTAATTACAGGAGAGAGTAACAATGTATTTTTTTTTCAATGAGAGTTCTTTGGAGCAGTTAATTTGGTGCCTGTACTAAATGCCCCCAAACATTAATTAGGGTGGAAGAAACCCTAATTTCCTCAGCAGCTTTCCCTCCATTCAGTTCCCTGGTTTTCACATAGGCCTGGACGAGTCTCCATAATGAAATTACCTCATTAATGCCTTTTTATTCTTCACAGTAACTCATTCAAAACCGACCATTTAGCTTTAATTGAATGCTGTCAAAAGGAAAAAGGTGCATTCATGGCTTTGATTAGCAAAAAATTTTCCCCCCTGAGGGGTGGACAGATTTAAATTATGAAGACGGTGAGCAGTGAGCTATAATTGGGTCCAAGCAGCACTTCAGGAAAGCTGAAATGCTTTCAAAGCCGGGGCTGGCCAGTCTGTGGACTATTAACTATGTCCAGGGCCTTGTTCTCTATTTGAATTGATGGCAACTTAACTATCCAAAAGAAAATGGGGTTTACTTTTTGTTTAATACACAGTGGGGTTCTATTTACCCACAGAGCGATCGTTTCCCCATGAGCCCCATCTTTGTTCCCCTGATAATTTATT
Source organism: Dicrostonyx torquatus (assembly GCA_028555095.1). NCBI lineage: Eukaryota > Metazoa > Chordata > Mammalia > Rodentia > Cricetidae > Dicrostonyx > Dicrostonyx torquatus. Next base: position 1,312,474 of record JAQHUG010000091.1, on the reverse strand, counting down.
ATTTGTGCTTTCTAACACGGGTCTGGAGGGCACCATGCACGTTGCTGTTTCCAGGGAGAAATTTAACTATGAGGAGTACACATACTGAGCAACCAACCGGGCTGCTGGCCCAGGAGCTCACCGGGGCAGGCACAGGAAGGTGTGCTCGAGTCAGGAGCAAGTGGATGCTACAGAACCTTGGGAAATAAACCTCCCAGAAGAGAGGTTTCTTATTCCATGCAACAGTTCTGGGAAGACGTCAAGTGTCAACGAAAGGACAGAGTTTCACAGGCCTGAGAGAGTGACCCAGGTTCATGGTGAGGGTGAGGGCAGGTCCAGAGGCCACTGAAACAGCAGATCGGGGTGAAGCACTGTACTTGCAGTTTGAAGGCAGGGCTGCTTTCTGATAACATCTAGATGGGTCAAGTGTATGAAAGGTCAACCAGCTCAAATTTAATATGTGCATGCAGAAGGCAGCGAGCATCACCAGCAATATTGCTCTAGTGCTAACGATATCTATGTTCTGTCTAAAGTGACACATCACATGTGTCATGATGCATCTAAGAACCAGAAATACATGGTATAGACCATGCTGGGCCCAAAATGTCAGTTCATTATGAGGCATGAGTGATAGAGATGAGGCAAGAGGAAGGGAGGAATGGTTGAGGGGGAGAGAAGGAGGGAAGGAAGGAGGGAGAACTAGGGAGAGGAAGAGAGAGGGAGAAAAAGGAGAAATGTACAAACCCCAGAGTGGTTCAGTCGATGATGGAGAACCGAACAGAAACAATGCTACCGTGTCCTTCAGAACCTGAAATAGTCCACAAAGCAGTGTGGACAGGCAACGGGATGGAGTCAGACCGGTCTGCCTACCTCTGATGGATTCAGGTTCTTCACTTTTCCTCTGCCATTTAGTTTCTTCATTTGTTCAGTGGAGATAATCAGCCCATGGGAGAAGACCCAGGAGGAATACGACACTGGCAGTCCTTGTAATCTCACCCAGCAAGGTGAAGCTGGCATCAGCAGTCACCAACCTAAGTGACTTCTAACCCTCGGAAAGGACCCAAGAGGACTTGCTTTCTACACATTGGCATTAATTCATATATTAAATATTTATGACTTACCGGATAGTATTTAAGTGAGAACTATTTTTAAAGCCATGTTATTAAAAGTTCCTAAGCAAGGGTTGCAATATTTTAGATACAAAACTCCAATGCAGGCAACTCTAAGGCTGTAGAAAACACCAACACTGGGGGAAATGCATCTTTCTACATGGAATCTTGGAAACTCCATCAGATAATTAGTATGTGTTTCACTTCCTCATCAATGCCCAGACCAATGTGGCATTTGCAAAAAGCTCTCTTCATTAAGACAACAATGCCAGAACTTTAGCTTATTGTTATTTAGCAAACAGCCCATGACACCAGTGTGAGAATCAGTATGTTTTTGATCTTTGTCCATCATTCACCAGGCTCGGTCACTGTTGAGGTGGCTATCATATGTCCGTGATCAAAACCATTATGTCACTAAGGTGAAATCATGTTCAGGTTTTGTGAGCATTGGTAACACGGACCTGCCACTGTGATCTTCTCAGGGTAAAGGTTCTTTTTGATAGCTGTTGGCTTTCTTCTTACTTAGCAGAGTGACTTCTCCTTTGTCTATATTCTTCTCCTTCCTTCCTTCCTTCCTTCCTTCCTTCCTTCCTTCCTTCCTTCCTTCCTTCCCCCCTTTCTGTGAACACATCACACTTTCTCCAAAACCTGTAGGTTACAAGGCTTGCTCAAGTAGGTTCAGATGTGTCTTCTACTATAAATGGTATTTCTTGGGAGATTTCTAGAAAGTTGTGGTTTACAACTTGGGAAGTAGAAAAACAATATACATTAGGCCTTAAAAATTGCCCATACCCTCCCCCACCCCTATTTTTGAGACAGGATGTTACTATGTAGTCCTTGCTGGTTCAGAACTTAAAAATTGCCCATACCCTCCCCCACCCCTATTTTTGAGACAGGATGTTACTATGTAGTCCTTGCTGGTCCAGAACTCACTCTGTAGACCAGGTTGACCTCACACCCACAGAGATGCACTTGCCTTTGCCTGCTGAGTGCTTAGGTTAAAGGTGTGTGCCACCATGCCTAGTCTGGATTTTTCTATCGTAACATTCTTATTTGGAACACCTCTATATAAAAGGAAGATTCTACCTGTGTAGGCATCCTTCCCAGAAAATGCTCATTGTACTTGGCTGGCAGGAGACCTGAGCAGACTGCAGGAGTAGGCATATCCTCTACTCAAGTCCCTGTCATTTTCCTTGTCATTCCGTCTGCCTCGGGGGAGTTGCATGGTTGCGGGGGCAGGTCATGCACTGAAATGGAGACTCAGAGAACTGGAGAGAGTGACAAGAATGCATAGCCTTGAAAGCAGAGCTGGGTTATAATGTACTTTTAACCGAACCACAGATGCCAGAGCAAGGACTACAAGAGATCCATCCCTTCTGAGGGAGCGGCCCCCATATGCCTTGATTTGCAACTTCTAATCTCCAGGACTGGGAGGTTACATTTTCTGTCTTTGGATCATCCAGCTTATGGCAATTGATTTTGACAGCCCCAAATAATGAACATACATTCTTCACAAGTACTTTCAGAATGAGTTGACAGTGTTATAATTTGGCTTCCCCTGATGTCATCAAGAATAGAGTACTTTGCTATACACATCAAATAACATACTTTTAATTGTTTATCAATTGTTTTTCTTCCAAAGATCTTCATATGACTTTTGATCACTAATAAAATATTTACTAGAAAAAAACCTGCCCAAGCATTCTTATGGCACTCTTTTCTTCTCTCCTGAATTCACCAGTCAAATGATGAATTCATTTAGGGCTGGTTTACACTGTAGCGAAAACCCTGGTTTTTAGTGTGACCAAACAGGAAGTCACTTTCATCTCTTCTTGCTAAAATGAAGACATGTACACATCAAAAACTATAAGGAAATTAATGAAGCCCTTGATGAGAACAGGGGCAGAAACTGGTCAGGCAGGGAAGGGACCCCAAAGTGACACTTTTAAGAATGTCTTTGCTACAGTTCAGGGATGAAGAAGCGGCTTCTGCTTCTTTGTCACCTCTCCTCCTAAATGATCAACTCTGCCGAGAGGCTGTACATCAGGATGCGTTCCAAGCCAACAGGAGGCACATAGGCACCTCCTCTGCCCCCTCCCCATGCTTCACTGCAGTTTCTGCTATAAGTCCTTTAAAAAGCCTACACTAGCATCCTGATGGTGCTCTATTTCCCAGGACCGTCTCCTGCAATAAAAATCTCTTTCCTTTTAGCAGAAATCTGGCCCTAGAGAAATTCCCAGGAATCCAAAAGGATGACCCCACCTAGGACCCTGGGCAATAGAGGAGAGGGGGCCTGACCTTGACTTGCCCTGTAGTCAGACTGATGATTATCTTAAATATCTCCCTAGAACCTTCATCCAGCAACTGATGGAGCCAGAGGCAGAGACTCCACATTGGAGCACTGGACTGAACTCCCAAAGTCCAGTTGAAGAGGGGGAGGAATGAGAATATGAGCAAGGAGGCCAAGACCATGATGGGTTCACCCACTGAAACAGTTTGCCTGAGCTAGTGGGAGCTCACCAACTCCATCCAGACCGGGAAGGAGCAAGTATGGGACCAAACTAGTCGCTCTGAATGTGGTTGACAGTTGCACGACTTGGGTAGACTAAGGGACTACTGGCAGTGGCATCAGGATTTATCCCTACTGCATGTACTGGCTTTTTGGGATCCTATTCTCTTTGGATGGATACCTTGCTCAGCCTAGATATAGTAGGGAGAGCCTTGGACCTTCCACATAACAATGTGCCTTACCCTCTCTGAGACTTAGATGGGGGTGGGGTGGGAGAGTGTGTGGAGGGAATGGGAGGAGGGGAGGGCTTGGGAACTTGGACTGGTATTTTTTTTTAAAAAAAAATCTAATAAATTAAAAAAGTCTCTCCTTCTTCTCTCCTCCTTCTCTTCTCTCTTTCTCTTCCCCTCCCTCCCTCTTTAGTGCCCAATTATCTATAATAAACATCTCTCTAAAAATTTACCCTTTATGGCCCATGAATTTCATTCTTCACATTTGAGAGATAAGAACTCAAAAACCACTGACTCGGGTGACTTTGGTAGTTGTCAAGTTTTGAGAACCCTAGCTCCCCAAGCCAAGATCCCCAAGAACCAAGAAAGGATCTGTTGTTCTTAGAGACACCCACCGTGACTGAACACTTAACAATGGACTTACAGACATCTCCTCAATTTAATTGTCAAAACAACTCTATAAAGCTCTTTATTTTGCTACATTTATTTGTTTGTTTGTTTGGCATGCGGGTTTGAACTTAGGACCCTGTGCGTGCTAGGCATACATTCTGCCATGCTCATCCTTTTACTTTTTATTTTGAGACAGAGTTTCATTAACTTGCCTAGGTTGGCCTTGAACTCAGCCTATAGCGCAGGTAGGCCTTGAATTTTTTTCCACTTAAGTATTTTTTCTTTTTCTAAAGTTTTATTTAAATGACTTTTTTTCATCTATTTTACATACTGACCACAGTTTCCCCTCCCTCCTCTCTCCAGACCTTAAATTTTTGCACTCCTCCTGCATCAGCCTGCATTTGAAAGATAAAGATATAAGGTATTGAGTCACAGTTCTGGGTCCCAGAACACCAGCAGGCAGCAAGCGGAGCTAGAGATTCCAGAAGCGCCGGCTCCCATCTGTTTCTTACTCAGACAAACCAGCACTGAAAGCAAATCCCAAACTCCCCTGCAGTGCATTCATTTATCAGCATGTTCATATCCTGACGCCAGAACACTGTCTGCATGCAGCACTGGGTGACATTCTTGGACCTTTGTTACTGCCCATCCTGCTGCACAGCTTGGCAAAGGGCACTAGCGTATCTCTTTGTACATGCGCTGAGCTGGGTTTTAATGCGGAGTTATCTGAAGTGAATTTCCTTTGCAGGGATTCACACAAGACAGGAGGAAGGCTGCCGATATGCTCAAAATGGGAGCAATGGCCGTGAAGTTTGTCCCTGGGGAGGACAACGTGTGGAATGGGCTGTGACGGGGTTTTGCTTGGAGGACCCGGAAAGACAGAAAGAGGACATGAGCTCAGCGAAAAGTCACAGCAGGATTTGCACTGTCTAATTTTAGAAATAATCCCAGTGGCTAGGCAACACAGACAGTACTTAGTGATTTTCTTTTGACTGTATGTAAAATCAACTTAAGGAAGGAAAGGCTTGAGAGTGTAGTCTGTCACAGTGGTAAAGACACGGTGTCGGGGTGTGAGGCAGCTAGTCACGTCGTGTCTGAAGCTAGTGAACAATGTGGTGCTAGCTGGCTTCCTTCTTTTTATTGAGAACTCTATGCCCTAGAATGACGATGCAACGCTCATCCCCAGTGGGTCTTTCCCCTTTAGTGAAGTCTCTGAGTGGAAAAACCCCTACAGATACATCCTGAAGTGTGTCTCCCGGATGATTCCAAATCCTGACAAGTTGACAGTCACAATTAATTATCACAGCTAGTTTGAGCAACTCTAAGCAAGCCAGAAGCACAAGCTGTATCAAGTGTTTTCCAGGATCCGGGGCACAGCTGGGGAGAAGAACACAGAGGGCTGCGAAGACGGATCTGAAAATGGAGACACAGTATCTTGAATGAGGTAGAACCAGAGAATGAGTGAACAGCCACGAAAAACAAACAAGAAACTGGTTTGGAAGTGCCCAGTGCAGTGGCTGGGATAGAGTGGGTGCTTGAGAAATACCCATCTACCTGCCCTGTCTCAGTCACTGCTCTCCAATTACTGGAAATGGGGAGACAGAACAATAAGGCTGGCTATAGCACAGGATCACACAAAAGCAAAAGATGCCTAAAGGCTGGCTAAACTTTGGACAGATGGAAAACATGGGTATGAGAGCGAAGCAGCACCAAGCAGCAAGTGTCACATGAGGCTTTAAAAGACACTGGTGACAATACACAGTGTGATCGTACGCGATTTCTTCCAGCTTCAGACAACCACATCACCCTCTTGTACTATGAACTGGGTACATTGCCTATCTCTATCCCCAGATTGTCTCCTTGAAAAGGCTGTCGGCTCCCAGAGGGCCAGGGATTTTTCTAGACACTCTTGGTTTTGTTCAGTCCCTCGTTGCAGTGCTTGGAACAGCACTCTACATATCTGAGTTTTTATTTTATACAAACTCTACCCTATTTAGACCCGTGCCTTAGCTGATAAGATACAGACTCTTCAAGGACAAGGACAAACACACAGGTTGACGCGCACCGCGTGGCCTTGTCTCTTCCTGATCTGGAGCGCTGGACAAATTAGCCAGCGTTTTACAGTCAGGCTTGTTTCTGGCTATTGGATAGCTGTTTCCTCTAAGATAAAAACCTCCTCCGAGGAAAGCTGATTAAGACGCGGGGTGTTCTGAAGGGAGGTGGAGCGTTCCAGCTGCAAGGTCTCAGGAAAGAAACAACTTTAAAGTTTCAGAGAGACTCTAAACCAGCGGTTCTCAGCCTTCCTAATGCTGCGACCCTTTGATACAATTCCTTATGTTGTGGTGACCCCCCCCCCACCATAAAATTTTTGTTGCTACTCCATAACTGTAATTTTTCTGCTGTGATGAATTGTAATGTAAACACATGATATGCGACTCCCAATGGGGTCGTGACCCACAGGTTGAGAATCACTTTAGAGTCTAACCCAACCAGGTGCATCAGGTCCCCCTTTCTCCCAAGCAGCAAAAACTGCTGAGTGACAGTCTCAGACCAACTGGGCCGTCAGCAAAGCGGTACAGTGAGCTTATGGTTCTCGCCCGTCACCCCTGCTGGGGTGGGGTTTGGGTGATGCGGCTGGCTGTGGGTCATCTCTGCTCGCGTAAACTAACCTCTTCTAGTTTGCTTTGCTTTTTCTGGAATAAAACATTGGCCAAAAGCAGGTTAGGAAGGTAAGGGTTCGTTTCATCTTACATTCTACAGTCCATTGTCGAGAGAGGACTGCTCTCTGTTGCCTTGCTCCCTCTGGCTTACCCGGCTGCTTTTCTCACACAGCCCAAGCCCATTTGCCTAGGCATGACAACACCCATGGCAGGCTGGGCCCTCCTACATCAATTAGCAATTAATCAAATGCCACACAGGCATACCCATAGGACAATCTGATGTCCCTCCTCCCAGATAACTCTACTTTGTGTCAATCACCCGTCACCCATAATCCTTTAAGTAGCCCAGTTAAACTCATCGGTTCCTCCAGGTGGACATTGGGGCACCTGTAAGAAAAATTACACAGAGATGCGGACACACTTGATCTCAACAGGCTGCTTTATTGGAAGAAGTGACCCCAATTTTCCTGAGGGATGCAGGTTTAGTGCACTAGGGGGACATGTATATACACAGAGATAGTTAACAGGAAGTCACAAGTATTTTTGTGGCTTAACCGGAGGCAAGACATGTGATTTGTGATACCCCCCGGCATATTGTTTCTCTTCTTGTCAGGCAAGTGACCCCTCTGCTTGGCCCCAGGACTTCACTTTTTCCCTTCAGGAATATTTTCACTCCGTGGGAAACAGAAGTGTGGCGCTTTAGAATATCTCCTCTCCTGGCAGGGTAGGTTTCAAGTGTGACACCTCAAAGTAAGTCACTGTGGAACCTGGGTTGTCTTGGGTTTGAGGCAACTAGCTTTCTGCCTTCTTCCTTTCTGTCTAAAACCTTTGAAAGGTAATGTCCTTTAGAATGATCTTCCTTTATGCCAGGAGAAAACAACACTGAGCTAGTGGATCCCATCTGAGATGACGCACACACAGCAAACCTGGCTAAATGGCCCCTATTTACTATACATTTCTTAGTCACTGTCTTATAACTTACTAAGGCCTTGCCAAAGTCCCCAGCCCTCTTTCCTTTGTCTAGTCTCTTTACAGTCTATGGCTTTCTGAAAAGATTGCCACACAAGCTGTGAATTTCCCTTCAGCCACTCATCTCTGAGTTCTAGGCACATGCACATGACAGGCATAGGTTACCCTCGCCCTGCTAATGTGTCTTTTGTCATATGGGTTTGCAGAGACACCAGT
>JAQHUG010000091.1:1260491-1303301 GCA_028555095.1 Dicrostonyx torquatus | reverse complement strand
CCAGAAAGGAATGTCAGGCCATCATGATGTGGTGATGTTAAAACCAGGACCACTTCACTGAACTTCACATCTGATCTAAACAATGAACACAAGAGTGGGTCACCATAAAAAAATACCATGCTGATTTTACAGGAGACAATCTCCCAGGGAAGAAATAAGATTGTGAGTCTTCAGAACTCCCCATCCTTGATTCCTGACCTATTTGACTCTTAGTAAAGTGTAGCTCCGTTCTGAAGAGCACCGGGGAGTATGCACATCGGCTGAGGTAAGTCTACTTCATCCTTCATCCTGACTGCACTGGACGGAAACGCCAGGTCCAGTCCCCGGTCCTCCCTCTTGCATATGGTCAGCTCTGACAAGCCCTGCTAATGACCAGGTTATATCGGCATTACATAGTCAAGTAGCCCATTCAGTTTGCTCAAAAGAGCACAGACATAATCAAGCGTGTGGCTGAATGGGCAATTCACACTGAATAGGGCAAATATTTGGATTCAAGTATAGGTCAGCAGCGACCAATTGAAATATTGATAAAAGCAGCCTGTGGGAACCAACTGCACATAAAAGAGAGGAAAAGGGAAAGAAAAAAAAGGAGGTTCTCCAGGGGCAAGGCAGGGCAGAAGACCACAGGGGGTGGTTTGTCTGCTCCCCGAGGAGGGAGGTGGCTTAGCTGGAGAGCTAGCAGAGCCGGCGAATCGCTGGCCATTGTAGCGACAGAAAACTGTGTGCTCAAACTGTATTGTGCTGTTTCAAAGTGGAATTCATCATTTATCGCAAGAGTGCTGCGAAAGTTTCTAACAGGAGCCCCCTTGTCTGATCCACCAAACATTATTTAAAAAAAGAATGAGGCTCAAGTCTGTGTGTGGTTTCTTCATACTGCCCTATTCAGCCACTGGTTAGCGGATTTTTTAGGGGGGGGGCTCATGTCTCCCAGCCCCAGTACTGAAAGTTAGGGGTAACACCTTTCACTGTAGCCCCTGACATCCGCTCACCCATGACAGTGATGCTAAGCAAATCCTCTGTCGCCCAGAGTAAATGTCTGCCACACCGCCCTGGCTTCATGGGTGAGCTCTAACTAAAGCATCCACTTGGCATGCGTGAGCATTAACGTGGCTGGACACACACAGCCACTCCTCCTGATCCTCAAAGGACTGAACCTACCTTATCCCGAATACTCATCTTCTTCAGAATTTCCTCCTCATTGTGCTCCCGAAACTTTCCTGCAGGTCTAGCTTATGCCACTGAACTTTCCTTAAACGTCCTTTAGAGAACAGCAGGGATAAGGCAATGTGCCCCTCTCCCCCATTCCTTCCATGACCTTACCCTCTGGCTCCCTGCACCTTGCCTTGAGTGGCATTCAAAGCCTGGGTAATTGTGGAGTGGTGGAGGGCATCTGGTACCCAGCTTCTCTGCTTGGACAAGAGGGCTTGACCCAGGTCTTCAAATCTGAGAACTGTAATGGTTTTCAGAGAAGGATGGAGAAGTAGCTTTCTGAGCTTGTTTGCCTCATCATGGAATAAGTTAAGAAAAATGAGCTTTGGCTTTGAGCTATGTTTGGAGTTGATGTTGAGTGTGAAAACAACACAAGCCACATGGGATACACAAGCAACCTTGCTTCCATAGCCCATGTAAGAATTTTTCCTGGAAATACAAAATTGATCAAGAATGTTTATTATTGTTTTTAATGTTTCTATTGAACTATACATTTCCCCCCACTGTCCCCTTCCAAGAATGTTTATTGAACCTGGAGTTTCAACCCTGTTGGTGAAGACAATTGATATCTTGGTGTGGGAGAATGGTCTTTATTCTGCCAATTATATTTTAGATAAACGCTGATTGGCCAATAGCCAGGTAGGAAGTATAGGTGGGACAACCAGACAGGAAGTAGAGGCAGGTCAAAGAGAACAGGAGTATTCTGGGAAGAAGGAAGCTGTCTCTGCAGTTGTGAGCTTGCCACAGAAGAAGCAAGATGTGACTGACTCACTGAAAAAGGTACTGAGCCATGTGGCTAACATAGATAAGAATAATGAGCTAATATAAGTTATGAGTTAATAAGAAGCCTGAGCTAATGGGCCAATCATTTTATACTTAATGTAGACCTCTGTGTCATTTCTTTGGGATTTAACAACTGTGGAAACTAGGTGGGACAGAAACTCTGACAACAATGTCTAAAACAAAGAGCTGCTGGAAGATGAACGGACCTTTTGGTTGTTGCTGCTGCTGTTGTTTTTAACACTTTAAAGGGCACACAAGTGAGACCATGAAGTGAGGCTCATGTGAGCTGCGGTGAGCGGGTGGGGAGATCTGTAGGTGAATGCCATAAGGCAAGGCTGCCAACTGGTGTATTACTGGCAATTATAAAATACCTGCAGTTTGTAGGACACAAAGTATATAAAATAATTTGTGTGTTGTAGACTATTATTTTAAGGTGTGTTACTTTTGTTTGTGCTCTGGGACATTTGTTTAATGATGCAAAGATGTGTTTGATTAAATAAAATTCACCTGCAGTCAGGAGGTTGCATCAGCAACTGGCTGACAGGAAGTGGTAGGGAGGAGCCAGGGGGAGAAGGGTTTTTAAGGAGGGCTGAGGGGAGGCATGAGGGATTCTGGAGAAACACGAGAAGGAGAGGAGGTGAGCTACTTGCTCTTCAGCCTCTCTGAGGAGCAGGATTCCACCTCAACCTTTGAATCTTGAGTTCTTAAGAGGGACAGAGATATAGGTAAGTTCCCTTTATAACTATGAAAGAGTTGGTGCCTGAGGGAGCAGAATTCCCTCAGGCTTTGGCTCTAAAACTGTAACTGCTGCTGGTAGTGGTGGATTCTGTATTCCCAGTGGCTAATAGGACAACCAAGGCTTAAAAGTCAGCAACAATTGTAAAAGAGGACAGCATTGGTGTGCTATTAAAGTTTTGATTTAATACGGCATCAATATACTTGGTGATGAGCGTGGAGATTATAAAGAGTACAGAATTTTCAGGATGCACCTGGCTAAGAGGTGCCCATGAGCTGTGCTTAATAAGGCCCATAGGCCATAATGACCTGATGTCCTGGTTATTTTATCAACTTGACATAGCTAGAGTCGTCTGAAAAGAGGGAACCTCAACTGAGAAAAATGCCTTCCATAGGCAAGTATGTGGGGGAATTTTCTTGATTAATAATTGATGTGGGAGCCACCTCTGGGCAGGTGGCCCCGAGTACCATAAGAAAGCAGGCTGAGCAAGCCATGACATATGCTTGGTTCCTGTCTCTGGGTTCCTGCTTTGAGTTCCTGCCTTGAGTTCCCTTCATGATGAACTAAAACTGTAAGGTAAAAGAAACTCTTTCCTCCCTGTTGCCTTTGGTTACAGCAATAGAAGCCTAACTTACACACCTGATCTCATGGGAACTTGAGTAGAGCAGGATGTGTGAGCTTTACACCAGACTATGGAATAGACGGCTCAGCGAGGTGAGAACGCAAATCCAACAGTTGTTAGTTGGTAGGGAGGCACTGGGGAGTGAAGGCGTGTGTGTCTGTTTCCCTACATTACCATCAGGGAATAGATGGTACCCAAGGACAAAAGATGTATCCCGAGGAAGAGAAGGCAGAAAGTTCCACATCGCTGTTATATGACACGGGTGGCTGGCATCCATGTCAGAGGGATGCATAGATGGGCTGCCAGGGGATGGTACTGCTGAGAAGGGTGTATCCCCAAGGCTTGGGTCTGAAAGGGCAAACAAGATGGAAATGGAATGGGAGACACAGGTTGATCAAAGATCTAGGAGCAGAGGAACAGGCAGGAATGAAAGTAAAAATCCCATCCCATCAACCAGAACTGAGAGGATTCATTTCACCTGATTTCCCTTAGGGATTCATCCCAAACATCGATGCCTCCTGAAACAAGCAGAGATTTAAAAGGAGTGTGTAGCTGTTGGAAATGACAGCCAAATAGTGCAGATTAAATGAGGTGTATAGGATAAGCTTTAAAATGTTTCAGAGAGACAGAGAGAGAACGAAAACAAGTTTACTGGGAAAATGGATGAAACCCAGTCTGTAAAAGGACACTTTTCTAAGCTGGCTGATGTGACTATAGGGTTTCTATACCTGCTGTGGGGTCAGCTTTGTTGTTAATGATGCGACATCTGAGAAAACCAAGTAGCAAGGAGGAAAGATATATTTTGGCTGCAAGTCTCAGTTCATGATCACTTGGCCTCATTGCCCTTGGACCAGGACAAGACAGTGCATCGTAGTGGAAGCTTGTGGTTGAGCAGAAGAAAGAGAAGGAAAAGAGGAGGAGACAGGGGGAGGAAGAAGACAGGCTTCAAGGGCACGCCCCAGTGACTCGGCTTGAAAGGTTGGCACCATCTACTAACAGTGTCACAGGCCCGCAATGCATGCTTGCATACTTTAGTATTTGGACGTTTTAGGGTTGTTTAAGATCTAAATTATAATACTCAAGTTTCTACTTTTGTGCATGATTCATGGTGCTTATGAAAAAAATTTAAAGAATCTACACATGAGCTGGAAAGGTGGCTTCGTGATTAAGAGGATTTACTGTTCTTATAGAGGACCAGAGTTTGGTTCCTGGCACCTACATTTGGCATCTCAGAACTGCCTGTGTCCCCCAGAGGACCCAATGGTCTTGTCTAGCCTCCATGGGCACCTGCACACACATGACATACACACAAACCCTCACATAAACAGAAATAAATCTTAAGAACTAAAGAACCCACCAATGAATCTATCATTTATTTAATAATCTAAAATCTTGAGAGCAACTTTGTTTTCCGCTGTTATCTTCTCAGGATAGTGTTGTTCAAAACTTGTTTCTGTTACCATTAACAGGAAGGCTCTTCATTCCAGACTGCCTCCTCCTAGAATTGCTAGGGAAGGATAAAGAATTTGTTTCACCAAGGCTACAGGCAGTTTTGATCCTTGATAAGGTTTAAAAGCCATGCTCATGGGAGATGTAGTGGTACCCAGGGAGCACCCCAGAGGCTCAGACAAGAGAATAGAAACTGCAAAAAAAAAAAAAATCACCATGACAAAACAAACTTATCATCTGCCTTCAAGCACAGTATGTGTTAAATTTAACTCTTTAGTTTGTGCTGAAGTTTCTTTCTGAAGTTCCCAGAGGGGCTGCTGAATCTGGGGATTTGAGGTGTCATCTGATGTTGCTATTGGAACCATCCTCTATCCTGTTAATCATCTCCTTCTGTTCCTCTTCCTCCTCGCCTCTCCCTCCTCCTCCTTCTCTCTCTCCCCTTCCTCCTCCTCCTCCTTCTCTCTCTCCCCTTCCTCCTCCTCCTCCTTCTCTTTCTTCACAGGCTTTCTTCTTCCAAAGTGGAAAGTCCTGATGTTCCACACGCCAGTGGCAGCATATGCAACAGGACCTTTTCAGCCCCAGTAAAAGGCACAAGTTGCTGTCACCTGTGTATGAGTTAAGTCTAGTCACTTGGCGGAGTTCAGGAGACAGGTCTTGGCATGCCAGGGAGTGTTTCTAGTGAGGTTTAATTGAGGATGGAAGGCCCACCCTAAGCCTAAATGTATGCTGGACTTTCAGACTGATCGAAAGTGGAAACGCAGCAGGAAAACCCAATGGGCGTCAGCATTCCTGGCTCTGCTCCCAACTCCAGGAACCTCAGGATGCTGCCAGCACACTGAAGCTGATCACATGACTATGCCACCTGTCTCACAAATATTCAGAAATGCTTTAAAAAAAAATCTGCAGCCCAAACCCACTGTGCTACTCTACTTTCCCAGGCCGCCCATGCCAATCTCTTTGGAACTCTTTCTTTGCTGAACAAGCTTCTGCTGAGTCTGCGTTTCTTGACTGAATTCTTACCTCTGAGAACACACAATCTGAGAAGCTCTCGAGACAGCCTTGTCTAAAATAGCTGCCGTGTGATGTGAAGAAGACCACAGCTGAATGTTCCCGGGCACCTTTGGTGGCGGGCACCTAGGAGACATAATTGGTCGCCTTTAGAGAGGAGGTGGTTGAGTAATTGAAAAGCTATCAAATCACAGACTTCTAAAGAAGTAAGCATTCTCACCTTGATGTAAATGTCTCTTCACACCCACTGGAAGATACAGGCCTATGGCCTTTGCATGTGGTCAATCCATCATGAAGCTCTTCCTTGTTTTATTCTTTTGTATGTAAGCTGCATTTCATAATTGTAAACCACTAACAATCCTTTAAAGTTGATTTAGATCTCTAGTAGTTGCTCAGTAGCTCTAGTAATCCACACACGTATTCTGTATAGCAAAAAAAGTATATGTGTGCCTATACAGGCTTGTCAAACATAGATATCAGTCAAAGTAGGCAGTCTTTGATTTAACAAGGTTGTAAAACCATTCTTAGCAAATGTTTGTTGAACAAAAGCACTGAGTCCTAACCCTACACTGGCTGCCATCCCAGGAGGCAGAATTCCCCAGTATTATCCCACACATATCAGGGGTGAAGCTGCTGGACAACCGCCAATGCCTTTTAAGGTCATCTTCAGAGAGGAGTTGATTGAGTGACTGAAAGTCTATGAAATAATAGACTTTCAAAGACGTGAGTGTTCTCACTTCGCTATAAATGTCTCTCCACACCAACTCTAAGATACAGGCCTATTGTCTTTGTGACCAACCCATCATAGAGCTCATCATTTTGTTTTTTTTGTATAAGCCATATTTCATATTTTTAAATTATCAATTGCTTACAATTGTTTTCTTTAAAACACCAGAGACATTGTAATTCAGCAAAACAGTAGAATTTATCAAATGTTATTTTTCTCCAGATATTTCTAGTAGTTTTGGTCACCTCTGATTGGATGAAGGTACACTTTTGTGACTGCTTGTTTATATAACACGCCTCTTCAAAGTATTCAACTTGGTGAGCATAGACAGAAAAATCTAGTGAACTCACTTTTATAGCCCTGGCCAATGTTTAGCTCTGTAATTACACTCTGACTTGGGACCCTGCCAGCATTCTCTGGTGGTGCTGGCTGTCCCAGCTCCTTCCCGCATTTCCCTCAGGCCCTTTCCCTGTTAGTATCTTTGCGCATTGACTTCAGCTTCTACCTGCTTCAGGAAAGACCTCCAGCTAGCATAGTGCACAATACAGTTGTCCGGAAAAAAGTCCCCTAAGCTCGCCTCTTCCTGAGGTGAGACTACATATTACACACAGCCTGCAAGACCCCTGCTTTCCATCTTTGTACCTGGAACTATTAATAGAGAGGAGGCAGGAACCTCTCAGGAAATGAGTTTTGTTTGTTTGCATTAGGACTCTCCCTGTGTTGCTCAGGCTGGCCTTGAACTGCTGGACTCAAATGATGTTCTTACCTCAGCACTGGTCCAATTGCATTGGCCAGTGTTTTCCAGCACAATAGTTCTGTAATTGCTCTTCCTCCTCCTCCTCGTCACCACCAGTGTCATCACCATCTTCTGTATGGGTGTGGGTGGACTCGCTGCATAAGGTACATTGAAATCGGGGGATAACTATGGAGCCAGTTCCCTTCTTCCGGTTTTAGAGTTCTGGGGACTGAACTCAGGCTGAAAGGTTCATGCAGCAAATGCCTTTGCCTGCTCAACATCACTCCAGCCCTCAATTATTTTTTTTGAGTGTATGACTAAGTCAGGAAACTGGACTCGTTTATTTGCTCAATTAACTTCTATTAATATAAAATATGACAATCCAGTGCAACACAGTGCACACACAGAGGGAATAAATAGGAATCTTGTTAATTAAAGCATTGTTTTGATGATAGGAGAATTTGCAAATTAAAAAAAAATCTTTAATGACATACAAAGCAAAGAGGATAGGAGTTAAGTGTCAAGTTACCAGGACATCCTATATGGGGAGCCTATTCCAGCAGCCCATGGAGACCCCTGGCTGGTAAATAGCCCCATTAAACAGGGCTAGCCTAACTGTCGAATGGAGCTCTGCCTTGGGCCTGGCGCCCAGACCCTTTTGGCATCCTGTCCAGATGGACTGCGGCAGAGGAACCTGGTGTCTTTTTCTGCTTGCATTTCTTAGGCCCATCCTGGTGAGTAGAAGTATTGTTCAGTGTGACAATTGCCTTGTCACACGGTAATCTAGGCAAGCCACCAGCAAGTCTGGTGCCAGGTGGGCAGAGGTTTCGGCACTTACACTTGGAGGTGTTTTAGGTAATCACTCAGAGCACCTGGTTCTTTTTTTGACCTCTGGAAAGCAGCTAAAGGGGTGGGTACGCAAGCTCCCTCTGATTAGTCACACTGGTGTTTTTTCTGTAGTAGCAGTACTTACTGCCTCCTGGTGGTTAATCAGAAAAAGGCAGCCAGAAGGAGAAGGTGAGCGGGCAAGAGAACTTCATAATCATGGGGGAGCATAGAACTTTACCGTTTTATACATAAACACAACTTAAAACAAACACAGCCGAGCAGTGGTGGCGTGCGCCTTTAATCTCAGCACTCGGGAGGCAGGGGAAAGCAGATCTCTGTGAGTTTGAGACCAGCCTGATCTACAAGAGCTAGTTCCAGGGCAGGCTCCAAAGCTACAAGAGAAACCCTGTCTTGAAAACAAAGTTTAAAAAGAAAGAAAGACAAAACAAAAACCACTTAAATCTATAGTAGTAAGAAATAATGGGTTATAGTCTCCTATACAGTGTGGCTTGTGAGAGCGGAGTCACCAATAGTTACTGTTTATGGCCAGCATGTTCAGAATGGTGCGACGAGCAGACCAGATCCCTGAAGACTTCTGGAGTAGTTGTGTGACCCTTTACATATTAAAATACATACTGATTTATTATAACAAGTTTTCTTTTGTTTGTTCTTTAGATTAGGGTGTTAGGGTAAATAAATGTGGGTGCAGTGAGTTTTGTAATCACATATTGTGCTTTAAGTTGTGGCTCCTGCTGGCCATTCCATGGGTTGAAAAACATGGAAACCGGCTATATGCTGGAACGGCACTGCTGCAGGCTCTGTCTTGGCACACTGCTGAGCCCTCCCGCGCACTCCACATGGAGCTGCTGTCATGCAGGAGCCCGTTCTCCTTGGGAGCCTGCTTGTTACATAGGTGGACTGTTGCATGGGTGATCTGGTTGGACCCTGAGGAGCTGGGTGCTGGATCTAACTCTAAGGATCGCTGTAAGAAAGAAACCCTCTGAGATAAACTGAATGTGAGAAGCCTCCATCCTAGAACATCAGCTTTCTTTGCCCAGCAGATAAAATGATACAGGGCCAATACATTTTATACTCTGAAAGCTAAAATAGCTTCACTAAACCTAGGTCATTGTTAGCACCTCTTGCACAGACAAAATATTAACTTGTCAAGAACTGTAGACCTTAAGAAGTGTGGTCAAGTGTGCCCAAGAGCCTGCCGGGAAGCACCAGATGATCAGTCTGCCAGCTGGACTTCACAGATGCTGTCTCCAGCGGTAAGTGAAACTTTTCTTCTTCTTCTTCTTCTTCTTCTTCTTCTTCTTCTTCTTCTTCTTCTTCTTCTTCTTCTTCTTCTTCTTCTTCTTCTTCTTCCTCTTCCTCTTCCTCTTCCTCTTCCTCTTCCTCTTCCTCTTCCTCTTCTTTTTTTTAAAGCAATCTTAAGTGGCTGCCTTCTACCAGGAAGGCCACCTTCCAGTGCTAACCTTACAGGACAAACAGGTTTGTCTTGAACCAAAGAGTCTGGGGCCTGCTCTTGTGTGGGTGATTGAGGCAGCTCTGAGCGCGACTCACCTGCTCCACCTGCTGTGTCTGCTAGGAAGTGCAAGAGACCCCTGAGAAAAGGACAGAAGGCGATCAAAGGCAGTGGTCAGTGGATGGCACTTCTTGCTTATTGTATTATCCTTGTTTCAGATGAGGATTCTTGAACTTCAAGGTTGCTCAGTTCATATGACATTCAGTGGCACACTCGATTCCGTAACACTGTATACTATATCAAGCAATTTCACTTTTAGTCTTAGTGCAGCTAGCCCATTAAAGTAGATGCTATCCTGAGCTTCAGAAACATGGGGACTTAAAGCTCAGAGACCATAGGTGTCTTTTCTGTGGCCCAAAGTTGCTCACTGACTGGGTTCTATCTTTTCCTTAAGTTTGGCCCTCAAAGTGGACACAAGAATATAAAGTAATATCACACTTGTAAACAGAGACTAAAGCCCAGTAGCAAGTCTAGATGAACTGCCTTGCTCATTGTTTTGTTTTCCAATGAGCAGATGCATGCTTCTTTCCTAGCACATCTGGATGGGAAAATGTGTGCACATGCCTGTGTGTATGTGTGTGTATGGCAAACTGAGCTTTGTAAAGGATTCAGGAATCTCATGTTTGCAAAACTCTATCATAAATTGCATTGTTGCAGAGAAGATAAAAAAACTGTAGTACTTTTTTTTGTAAAAAAGATAATCTTTAATTCATATTACTATAAAAATAAAAAGATAAGAATAAACCATTTGACCAATTTCCCGGGCTTCCCCCTACCCTATCTAGCACATGTGCCAGAGGTAAATGCCACGCGTCTGTCTACACTATTCTGTTCTTTGTGTGCTCACTTCCTATCTGGAGAATGTGTTCCTGTATTGTGGGATACCTCTGAGTGAAGAATGTGAAGTCCTCAAATTGCTTTCCATGCCTCCCCACTCAACAATACGATGTAGAGTTCTTTCCACACGAGAGCAGACAGGCGGGTCTGCTTTGTTTATTTAAAACATTTTATGGAATAGGACGATCATATTTTCACGCTCATTTCCCACCGATGGACATTTGGTTTGCTTTTTGTACCTACTTCTATAAACACCACCACATTGAACACTTTTGGGCTGTGCCTGAATGCATGTAAGATTCTCCAGGATGACAGGGCATGCAACTGCTAGGCTATAGAGAACGCATAGCACAATTACTGATAGCCAAATTGCCTCCAAAGCGCAGGACCTGACCAGTAACTCTGCCCTTCCTGTCGCCTCTGCCAAGCCTCGTTACCATCACTTTTAAATCTTGGTTTTCTTTTCGGTGAGATTATCTCAATGTTTGAAATTCCCATGACTCTGATTCTTTGTGAGTTTGAGTAACTCATCTTGTAGCCCTCAGTCACCCTTGTCCTAAATGTCCTTTTAACTCCTTATTCTATAAACCTGTCCTCCTGTTTGCTAGTATATAGGAATACTTTCATTGCATTTTCAATGCATGGCATTATGGATTTACTTTTTTTTTGTACGTGTGTGTGTGTGTTGTGTGTGTGTGTGTGTTGGAACTATTTGGGAAGGAATAGGGGATGTGGTCTTATGGAAGAAAGTGCATCACTGGGAGTGATCCTTGTGGCATCATGAGGTTCATGCCATTGCCAGGGTACCATCTCTGATTCTTGTTTGTGGGTCAGAAAGTGAGCTCTCAACTGTTACTCCAGCACCATGCATGGGATGTCTGCAATGGGGAGCTGCAGAGAGGGGAAGAACCAGCTCAGGAGAGAGAAGGATGTTGTAGACAGCAAAGCAGGAGAGGAGGTAGTCATCTAAGCTCTCTGACATCAGAATGGAGCTACAGGGTCTGAAGTTTCCTGCTGGGTTTCAATTTGCTTTGGTCTAGTACTTCCTGCTATTCTCCTGGGATAGTAATATAAATTCTGTTTCATTGTGTGTTGGAAGTATGCAATTTACTTTTTGATTTTACAGGAGGTTACAATTAAGAGACAGTCCTAAGTCTCAGAAGAGACTTTGAATGTTGGAATTTTATACAGTGTTGAGGCTGGACGCCTATGGAGACCTTCGAAGCTAGACTAGCTGAATTTTACATTATGATGTGAACCTAAGCATATGGGGTTCAGGGAGTGGAATGTGGTGGTTGATGAGAATGTTTCCCATAGGCTTATGATTTTGAATACTTGGCTCCAGTTGGTAAACATATTTGGGGGAGGAGGTGTGGCCTTGTTGGAGGAGGTGTATTACTAGGGTGGGCTTGGAGGCGTGGGCTTGGAGGCTTCAAAAGCCCACACCATTCTCTGTGTGCTCTTCGCATCCTTTTAGAGATCAGGATATGAGCTCTCGACTGCTGCTTCAGCATCACACCCCCCTGACTGCTGCCATAGTCCTCACCACCATGGTGATAGACTTCTAGCTCTCGGGAACGGGAAGCTCCAAAGAAACGATTCCTTCTAGAAATTGCTTTGGTCATAGTGTTTTGTCACAGCAATAGAAAAGTAACTAAAACACACAGCCTCAACCCCACAAATAAGTTAAATTTCTTTTTTTTAAAAATTTCTTTTCATATTTATGCCTAATCCAATTGGATTTTGCCTGAATTAGTGGCAGGAATTGAAGTCCAAACTTGATTTTTCCAAATGGAAAGGCTGTACTTTAATAGCATTTATTAACACCCTCTATTATAAATATGGCACTCACTAAAATTTTATATAAACTACTATATATATCCATTCTGTTCCGAGTTTTTCCATTATACTTGTTGGTATAAAATACAACAGCTATTGTGCTTTCTGATGTTTGTTTTAGTGGTTGATGGAAAATAAATTTTGTTTCCAAAATTGACATGGTTAATTTTATACAATTATTCTCTTTTTTGGAATTTTAGGGTAAGTGTGTGACGTTCCAGGAGAACATACGCCGTTGCATCTTTGTATTGAAGATCTTGGCATTTGTTGTCCCTTGTCTGGTTTTGAAACAGACATATCACGAGGATATGTTTAGATTTTCTATGAGAAGACACCGTCTTTCTCTGGATCTTCTGTCCTGTTTGTTGCTACAGAGCACATGGTCCTTAAAACATGATTTTCTGATTACTTACGTCTGGAGATGAGTGTTCTGGTTTTTGCCTCATGCACCTTAGTTGAGACCTAGTATCATTGCTTTGCTTAGATTTCTTTCTGTCGTGATTTCTTGGATTTAAAAGAAGAAGCAAACCAGATGATTGTATTTTGTGCACATGTTATGTGTTTGACAGTTGTGTCTATTCTTTCCTATGTCTGTCTTTGCTTGTATGTGCATGCATGTGCATTTGTGTGTTTTATGGATACAGGTGCACGTGTGGGGAGAGGGGGACAATCTCAAGTGTCACTCCTCTGGTACACTTTCTGCCTTTTCAGATGGGTTTTCTTGTTGGCTTGGAAATTGACCGCATATCCGAAAGAAACTGGCCCCCGAGGCTTCAGAGAGCTGCCTGCCTCTGCCTGTCATCCTGCTAATGTGTGCCATCACACCTGGCTTTTCACGTGGGGACAGGAACAAAGGCCTGAATGTTTGCAAGGCAAGGGTTTTACTGACTGAATGAGCTCCCCAACCATTTATTTGTGTCTTTAGAAACAATATTGTTCAGTTTTATGGTGGGCCATAGTATGTGTGAGCGTAGGTACATGCGTGCATGTGTATGCACGTGCACACTTTAGTTTCAGCCTCTTATTTAAGAAACTTTGGTTTCTTAAACCTGATAGCCATCATCTGTAACTAATTTAGGAAAATTCTCCAGGGGTCACCATCACTTTCAGCGCATCCATTCTGAACTGCAGTCAGTGTATCATACATAGTTCGCTCCATATTGTCTCATACATCTCTTCCTTTATATTTTTATAATTTGTTTGTCTTTAATTTGCCTATTTTTCTTCAAATTTCTCCTCTAGTTTACTTTTCCTGCTGGAGCTTACTGGTTGTCTGAATCACCATCCTGTTCAAAAGTGATAAATTTTTCTTTCATCACAGAGCTCTAAGTCCTCTTCTGACCTGCCAGGCCATGCTTCGGTCTTTCACACCCAGCCTCACATTTTCAGTGGTGTTTCTTAAATCATATTAAATATGTCTATTTATGTAAATATAAACAGATCTGTTTAACATGCACGCGCACACACACACGCACACACATACATTGCATGTAAAATCCTGTGTCTGTTTTCTTTGCAGCTCTGTTTCAGCATTCCACTCTTTCCATGGACTTATTCTGGGTTCCTGTGAGTTCTATGATTTTTATCCAGAGGCTCATGTTTCCTGGAAATTTACCTGGGAGACTTTTCCTTGAGACCTGGGTTGGAAACAAAGTCTATGTGTCCGGACGGATTTGTTTACCCCTACCAGGTGCCTAGAAACAAGATCGGTTGTGGGTCACGTGAAGGGTGATGAGCCCTTCAGCAAGTTTAGGCCACAGCAGTACTTGAAGCGGGCCGGTGTTGTCACTGCCCCAGTGGGCACAGAGTCCTCTGTGGCTGTTTTCTTCTAGCTCACCCTCTGAGCGTGTAGTATTTTGGGTAGATGGCCAGACTTTGGACCTGGGTACAATCCAATTTCCTCGCCTGTATTGTTTCTAGGACCACACAGTTCTGGAGGCTAGAAATTCAATACAAAGGTGTTGGTGAGACTGAGCCCTTCTGAAGTTGTGGTGAAGGATCTGGAAGTTGCTGGTGTCTCTGGTGTCCCCTGCTGTATAGAAACTTGACCCTGACTTCAATCTATTCTCTCTGTGGTGTGTGTGTGTGTGTGTGTGTGTGTGTGTATCCGTGTCTAAATTTTCCTCTTTTTTAAGTATATCAAATCACACTGGCTCTGGACTTAGTCTGTGACCTCACTCTGACATTTACAATGGCCCTATTTCCAAATAACGTCACATTCTGATGGAGCAGGGGCCATAATTTTAATACATAAATGTCACGGGAATGCTATCCAAACAACCACACTGCTGTTTGCCTGTCGACTTTGTTTGCAGTATCCATATGCATGGTCTATTGAAATGGAGGTTCCAGGTGACAAGGGACCAGCAGAAGCTTGAGGTACACGTCACTCAAATATAGGCTTACCCCTCTGAGTTTGTCATCTTTGTATCTAAATTATCCCTTTAGTGTTCCACAAGCCAACCATGTGCCTAAAAAGACATTTGAAAAGTTTTAATCCATTTTCAGGTTCACAAAAGGAATATTTTAAAATGAATATTTATTTCACGTTAGATCTGGAAATGGGAACCCCTTTGGTGCAGAACAAATGCAAAAGTCCTGCATAATTTTCCCCTGAAAAGAAAAAGAATTTCAAATCACTCATTTACTGTGACCAACATATTTCATTAAACCTTCCAAATAGTCTTGCATTTGAAATAATATGAGATATGAAATATAGAAAAACTTTTAAAAATCTGGTAGGAATTTGATGCTTAGAGAAAGGAAATATTTATTGGTATTGTGTACGTTGCTTGGACTGGTGAGATGTGAATATGGATTTGGAAACTACTTGTGAAAGTTTTCTTTGCTTATATGCATTCAAAAAAATTTGTGAATCCGCCACTAATTCCATTCAGCAGCAACCTGTAGGTCTAGGAAGACACTGCTTACTCAGTGGACCCCATTTGCTTCGGTGTTCAAACTGCAAAATTTCCAGATATGCTCTGTGATTGCTTCTGCCGAGATAACAGTTTCTCAATAACTCATTTCTCAAATTCTAGGAAGGAGATTCACTGAACCATGCTAGTTTGAAAGTTTGAGTTTAGTCTTTCCCACCAACTTCTTTCCCAACCATATAGCAAACCCTGAATACCTTCCGCGAGCTCCTCTCTCCCCTCCCAGCTCCACTATCCATCTTCTCCAGGTCTTCCTTGGGGCCACGGCAGAACCTCATATTACACCCTGAAGACATCTTCCCTTTTAATCCGCACCTTCTCTATCAGTTCCACTTGGAACTGGCTAGAACATTGCCTCTTACTCTTGTGTTCTCCTGCTCTCCTCATACCACAGTCAAAGAGAAGACCAATATTAAAAGAAATAGATTGCCAATTTATTATTTGTATTCACAGTTGAATACACGTGCCCTCAGAATGTAGTCCCCTGGGGATGTAGCTCAGTCGGTAGAGTGCTTAACTGACTAGCAGGATCCCTGAGTTCGGTTCCCATCACTGCACAAACTGGGTGTGGTGGTGAACCCTTGGAATCCCATCAAATAGGAGAAAGGATCAGAACTTCAAAGTTATCTTTGGCTCTGTAGTCAGTTCAAGGCCAGCCTGGACTACATACAAGCCTGTCTCAAAGACAAATGCAAAACAAAGCAATGGCGGTTCCTGGAATAAAATGCAAAATATCCCACCTCAACTGGGCCCAGCCTCAGACTCTAGGCACAGCGTCGGCACTAAACATCTCTCGCTGATGCACACTGTGTGTGTGTGCACCTATTTGCGTGTGTGTACTGGTGTACAAGTGTGTGCACTCACATGTGTGTGCATGTGTGTGCCTGGGCGCTCCTCCCAGGTTCTCCTAGTGGAGTCAGCAAGCATCAGAGTCTCTTCTCCAAATGCAGACCCTAAGAAAAGCATAATCCTTCCGCGAGCTCCTCTCTCCCCTCCCAGCTCCACTGTCCATCTTCTCCAGGTCTTCCTTGGGGCCACAGCAGAATGTAAACATAGAAGTTTGAACATTTAACTGCCCACTGCTTTGAGGTTAGCATTTGGGGTAGGAAGAAAAGCTAACCTGAAAGCCAGCGGCCGTCAGAACTGCTCAGTGCCATGGCTAAAGAAAGTAATCAGCTTGCCCCACTTTCTGAAGCGTGCTAAATGGCGAAGAGGAGGGGAGACTGAATGGCTGCTTCCTCCATGAAAATGAGTCACTGCATGGTTCATTCCAGAACTGTGGCTGGGTTTCTAACTGGGACCAGAGAATCTGCTAATCTTCATTGACCCGCTGAGAGTTTTACCAGATTCAACCAGGGTTGATTACACATTATACAATCCTCAACACATCAATAATTTCAGTGGCTGAAAGTAAGGAAATTCCTTCTTTTCTCCCATAAGGCTAGAGGCAGCCAGTCTCAATGATGAAATGGCTTTATTGCCCCCCAGGGACTCTGCTTGCCTCTCCTCTGTTATCCTCAGTGGGCAATTCATGGCAAAGATGACTGGCTTTAGTTTTCAATATAACATCCAAATACCAGTTAGCAGAAGAGATGGCTTTGGGAGCAGCTTCCTTTGAGGACACATTCTGCATGTTAAACATAGCATTCACTGAGGGGTAGATAGTCATGTGACCTCCACCAGTTGCAGGGGAGGCTGAAGAGGTGGTCTGTTTTAGATGGCCATGAGTCCTACTAAGACCAGGAATGTTTTGTTGCTGTGTTTTCCTGAGGGAGAGAGTTGGGCACCGTGAGCAGACCCCGCCTCAGTCCGACTCTAAGGGCTATCGGTCAGGCAAACGTCATTCCTCTCAGCGCCACCATGCATCTTTGAAAAGCTTCTGTGGATGTCTCCCTTTTCACACATGTGCACATGCAAGGAAGATGTCACAACGGCCTCTGCTTGTTCAGACGATTGTGAGAAAATACTATGAAATGGGATGCTTATACGTAGCAGGAATTTATTTCTCAAGTTCCAGAGGTTGGATTTGAAGAAGAAGCCACGGGCAGGTTCAGTGTCTGGTGAGGACTCACTCCCTAGGGCAAAGATGGAGCACCCTTGCTGTGTCTCCTGTGGTGTAGGGGCTAACTTTCTGGGGTCTCTTTCATAAGACCATGAATCCCACTTATGGGATTAGACCATGATCTAATCACATCTCAAAAGCCTTACTTCTAATTCCAACACTTGGGAGTTCAGATTTTAGTTCATTATCACATGATGTGATACATGCACAATATTGTTTGATATATATATGTATATATATATTCCATTTACCCAGTAAGAGTAAATATTACACTTTTACTTCTTAAGGGGGAAGAATTCAGGGCCTTGCTATGTAACCCAGGCTGGCTTTGAACTTGTGATATTCCTACCCCAATTTCCTGAGTATTGGGATTGCAGGTATATAGCACCATGCCCAGATCAGGGATTATGTTATTAAAAATAACTATTGCAAAATGAATAGGGGACAGAAAGATTGCTAAGAGGCAGAGGACCATGGAGTTTGCTGTGAGACTGTGTTTCCTCCTAGGAATATCAGAAGCTATAGCCATAAAATCTCATCAACACAATTGCCCAAAGAGGATGCCGATGAACATGCCAACATGGGTGGAGGGAAGCCCGTGAGGCCTCAACCCTACACAAAAATATAGGCAGATGAATGAAGCCGGTAGCAGAAGAGGTGGTTCTCCCCAGGGAAGAACATACCAATTGGTTGTTTAGTGTCAAATCATCAGCTATGGAAACATACACACATGAAACGCTATATGAACTCAACATGTTATACTTAGGAATATATATATGTTCTTATTTGCAATAACAATTTAAAAAGAGGCCATGAATTTGGAGGAGAGTGGGGAGGGATATCTGGGTGGGTTTAGAGGGGGGAAAGGAAGGGAGAAGCAGTAATTAAAAATAATGTCAAAAAGGAAAAGGGGAAAAATCAAAAAACAATAAGACCACATAAAGTGTTTTAATGGGCCAAGTATGGGTCCTCAGGACTATAATACCAGCCCTTGAGATGTGGAGCCAAGGAGGGTCAAGGTCATCCTCATCTGTGTAGTGAAGACCATATCTTACCCTCCCCAGCCCTGGAAAAAAAAGTGTCTTAATTGTATCTGAGACTGTTCTCCACAAACTCTCAGGTCCGAATTTCACAAACCCAGACCAAAAAATAATCAATTTTTTTCTTCCCATTCTTCCATCCAACACCCAAGTGAGTCACCACAATCAAAAGCAATCATGGAAATATTTGGATATATCCCCTAGGCTAACTTCACAGTTTAATCATTAGCCCGAGGTCATAGGCTGTGAATTTTTGCAGACAGGTCTTTCCACATGTGACTCTCCTTTGTTTTGAAGGCAGACGATTCTGGGTTTGGCTTTGCCATTTGTCACTGGTGCAGGTCTCTGCCAGGTCTCGATTACCTCTTCTCATTCCCTGAGTTCACATTAATCATGGAGTACCAGATTCATTCCAGCATAGGTCGCCCATACACAGAGACAGCGGAGCTCTGAGGAACAGTGCTAAGGGCAACAAGATGCTACTTGTCAATCAGATGACCTTGGGACAGCTCCAGTGTTCCGATCCACAGCTCCCTGGGTTTTGTTTGGATTGTGGTTAGACAAAGGATGAGATAAAACAAGATGACTCAAACCCAGCTCCACGCACAAGGAAAGGCAGTTAAAACCCAAGGAACTCTAAGGTGGACTCAGAAGTACTAATTAAAGCATGTCTTTCATTTCTAGTTGCTTTCTTTAAAAGTCTAATTGGGGACAAAAACTGAGGCTTAGCTGTGTTGGAAGCTCTCCTGCGTTTCGGTTTCTGAATCCTTTCGTACCCATTTCTACCTTGTTACCTTTCTGTTAGTTCAACTCTGTAATCTGAAAACCTTGAACCTTGCACCTGGCTGGAACCTCAGCTTGTCACTGCTCCCAGTTCCAAGGATGCCAGGGCTGTGGGAAGGGAGTCGGTGTCTGTTTCTGATATCTTCACTCCTCTGCCTCTGCTAATTCAATTTCCAAGAGGGCAGGCAAGCAGGAGTTAGAGGGCCAGCTTTGCTGATGCCTCAGATGAAGGCAGCAGATACCCAGTGCTGGACCTGCTCTCCACTTACCTCTGTGTCCTTTCACAGCCAGGCCGGTCCCCTTGTTCACAGCCGGGCCATTACCTATAGTCCCAGAGACGAGGCTGCTCTCACCAGGCCTCCAACTTTGCAGGAGTAACCATTAGTCTCTATGTACAAGTATGTCACCTCTTGCAGGCCCCTCTGCCAACCACACTTCTCCATCCTTAAAAGGACAACCAATCAGATTCACACACTAGTCTATCCTCCTCCCCTGGGAATCTTCACGCCCAGCTTTGCTCTGGAAACACACAGCAGGGACCTGTGAATTCTGCAGCTCAACTCCTGCCCAGAAAGGGTACCTGGTACCCTGCAATGACAAAGACCCTTTGGCTCCCTTCCTCTTAGCTATGGGAATGGGTAGGGACTAACAGGTAAGAACTTATTGGTCATCAAGACACTTTGCTCTCTCTGTGGCTGTCTTCATGGCCTTCCTTCAGTCTGTGGTTGGATGGAGAGAGAGAGAACTCTGCACAGAAGCTGTTCGTTCAGCAGCTCCTCATCTGTCCTCTGAACTTCACTTTAGAATGTGAGGCTTCCTGGTGAGTTTTGTTCCCTGCTTTGGGCCTACAACGTAATTTGTTTCAACATGACAGCTCCATTTCCTGAACAGGCCTTGTGGATTTTACTGAGCCTGCAAGGTCATACTTAGTGCAGGAGAGAAAGCAGGAGCAGTGGCATCTGTTTCCATCCAATGACGGCCCAGTCACTGGCATGCAGCCTCAAGTGTAGTGACCATGGGGTAAGTCAGTGACGATGTAGGTGCAGACCAAGCCACCGATTCCTCCATAGAGCTAAGAGAAAGTACAGTGTTGACCGAGAACCCAGACGTGTTTCTACTGAAACAGTTCCTGTGTGTTGCTGGGACCCAATTTCATGTATTTGGAATACCCAGATCAAATCATATCAAAGATTTTCATCCCATATCATGGAGATATTTGTGGCTAACACTCTTATCAATCTGACTTGGGTAGACTTGGGTCTCAGCACTCAACAGTGTTCATAGCAGGAAACTTGGGAGAAGAAATGCCCTTGCCTGGTGCCCTGGAAGACTGCTTTGAAGGAATCGCTTTTCAAAAATATTTTCCAGCTGTTGTTTCCTTTCCAAATAATCTCTGCCTAATTCAATTTGTGGCACCTTTTTCTTGTCCAGAAGGCAAATTGTCCACAGATGCCTCTCTGCGTTTAATGTATGTGATTAGCTGGTTTGGGCTGAGGTGTTTACTAAATTGCCGATGAATGATCCTGTCAATACATGGGAGAAAGTATTTCTTCCCCATGATGTGGTTGTTTAGTCACACGGCACGAGGCAGAAGGCTGCACGTTCTCTGTAGAAGACTCACTTAGAAAGGTCACAGCAACCTCTAAGATGAGTCAGGGCATGCGCTCCGTGCTGCTATGTTACTGCTGGGGAGCCAGAGTCAAGGACACTCACAACTACTGTTTAAAAATCATCCCCATATACCATAAAAGTGATAGCAAAATATGGCCCTGCAGGGCCTGCAGATACCAACTTCTGTAGTAGAAGGAGCGGGCTGTGTCCCTCCGCCCGGCTAGCTTAACCCATGATATAACCACACAGAAATTGTATTAATTAAATCACTGCCTGACCCATTATTTCTAGCCTCTTATTGGCTAACTCTCACATATTAGTTTAACCCATCTCCATTAACGTGTATCACCACTTGACTGTGGTTTACTGGCACGAGTCTAACTAGTGTCCATCTTGGGCAGGAGAACCATGGCATCTGCCACACTGCCCCTTTTCCCAGCATTCAGTTCTCTTTTCCCTGCCTATCAAAGTTCTGCCCTATCAAAAGGCCAACACAGTTTCTTTATTTAACCAATGAAAGCAACACATAGAAGAACCTCCTACAACAAGCTTCCTTCTGACTTCATCGTTTTCCCACTGGCTTCCTTTCCCAGGGATGCTGTAGGGATGTTAGAGACAGAAAAGGACAGAAAGCAGCAGAGGACACTGGAGCAGTGTTCACCCAGAACAAAAGTAGTCACCTAGGCCTGAGATGGAGAAGAATCAGGAACTTAAGTCATCAGGAGAAGCTGGGGTAATTGACACCATGCAGGTACAGTGGGCAAATCCAGATTATTAGGGTCAACTTGCTCTGTGGACTTTGTTATGGCCCTTTAACTCTGTGAGTCAGCCTCCAAAACACTAGTGGCTGTGGCAAGGCCAGGGCCCAGGTTGGCGAGAGTCAATAGGACAAGGGTCACGTTTGCTGTCTTCTCACTTCCCCCATAGGGACACTAATCTTTCATTTTGCTGCTCTAACTCTATTCCTTATAAAAAGTTACTGGAGAAACTCTTCCCCCCTTTTGTTTCTTTTCTTTTCCTTCCTTTATTTTTTGACATGGTTTATCATTGCAGCCCTGGCTGTCTTGGAACTATGTAGCTCAGGCTGGCCTTGAACTTACAGACCTCCTGCCTCTTCCTCCTGAGTGCAGGGTTTAAAGGTATGTGCCACCATGTCAGCCTACCAGAGAAGTTCTAATTCTTGGTGCCTTAAGATGTTCCGGTTTCTAGGGATTCCTCAAGGGACTGGCCCTAACAACCCCCTCTTTGGCTCCAAGATTCTGAGGATTTTCAAGTGCTTTATAAAAGAAAGCTGTTTATTTGAGGCTGGAGAGGTATCTATCTCAGCTCTTCCAGAGGACTTGAGTTTGGCTCCCAGAATCTATGCTAGATGGGTCTGACATTTCTTCTGGCCTTTGAGGACACTCTACATACATGGCATGCAGCCACCTAGACACACATGCACAAATATAAGGGAAAAATAAAAATAAAATAAAATATAAGGGAAAAATAAGCTTTAAAAGTGGTGTAATCCACTCAGACTTTATCTCTAGATGACTTATTACAGTGAAACGCTCTGTAAATAACTGCACTGTTTAGAGAAGGGCAAGAAGAAAGTCTGCACATATTCAGTACAGACACAAAGTATTTGCCTCAGTATTTTAGGTCCTCAGTTGAATCCACGGACATGGGGCTAACCATGTAATTTTTTTAAAAGCGGTAGAAGGGACTGAGTAATCCGGATATTCCAGCCATATGGGAGCTCCCAGAAGAGCTGTGAATTAATCTTATTTTGCCCTGCTGTGTGCGATTCAGAGCCCACATTCCTGGGAGAGACGAGTCTTTGCTATACCGAGCTCATTTCATGAACACATCGCATCCCTTGGGAGCTCGCAAGAATGCAAACCTCAAACCCTTTGGGTCAGTCTTCATTTTCATAAAGGCCTGCAGCTGATTAGTGTGTACAGCTGAGCGTGAGGGGGCTGAGCGAGTCAAGTGGTCTTCGAGTTATGGGCTGCCGCCCATCAGTAAGTCGTGAGGACAACTCAGGGGTGGGACCCAAATTAAAAACTATCGTGTGGAGAGACCATGAGAATGCAGTCTACGGTGAGAGTAAACATTTGGAAATGCTTGCTTCAGTTATAGGTATACAAGGGCACGCGTTGGCATATTGTGTAAACCGTACTTTCTCAGTGGGTCATGCTAAGGAGCCTTTGAAAACCACTGAAGTTATCATCTGACTGGTCATTCCTTAAGGCCTTTGTGCTTTACCCTGCCATCAAGTTCACCCACCAGAGCCTTATCTGTTCAGTAAGAGCCCAGTGCAGAGACAGAATCAGAACACACACTTCAGAGTCCCCACTGTTTGCACACAGCTCAAAGGGAAATAGGCTGGCAATGGCTATTACTAAGGAATTGACTGAGAAACTATCCCAAACCATTGTATGTGTTCCTTGGATTAGACCATTTGTTAAATCTATTCTGCTTCTCCTTTTTGAGTCTTGACTGCAAGTTACCTTTGGGGAGGAACTGTATTAGCTTTGCTATTTTTTTTCCTTTGCCACTGAAGACAATCTCAAGAGCCTTCCCTCTGCATTTGTCAGTCACAGCACCTAGTGTAGAGTAGCATTGGGAAGCAAGGGCCCTGTGCTGTCTTGTTGACATGCTTCTTTGCATTACCTTCTGCACCGTGGAGGTCTTTTATGTGATTCCCAGGTGGGGAAAATGTGAGTATGATTGTGCTGTGTTTACACAACCAACAAACACAGTGATTCTTGTGTGTTCTGAAATATACCTTTATGAAAGATGGTTTTAGCTTTGTGTGGTATTTGACAAGATAACTTCTCAGGAAGTGTGTGTGGCATAATAAAGGCCCCTGCTTGAGGGTTTCCTGAAGAGTAAGCTTTAGTTAAATCTAGTTTATTCAGCTCTTTCTGTATGCTGGAAAAAGAGAAAAGCAAAGCTCTTGTTCCTGGTGGCTGTGTGTATGTATGAGTGTGTGTGTGTGTGTGTGTGTGTGTTACACATATTGGTGTGGATGTGTACATGAATGTAAATGGAAGCCAAAGGTCAATAAAGGGTGTCTTCCTCAATCATTTTCCACATTATTTTTGGAAATAGGGTCTCTCATTGAAGCTTCAAGTACCCTCTTGTCTCTGCCTCCCCAGGGCTAGGGTTACAGACACTTACTGTAGCACCTGGCTTTTTACATGGGCACTGGAGATCTGAATGCATGTACGCATGCTTGTGTGGTGAACATTTTACCAACCAAACCATCTCCTCAGCCCTCCCAGGCTCCTTTAGTGTAGGAAGGAGGCAGAGAGATAGGTACTTAGTTCTCAGAGAGGGCAAAAATCAACAAGGAAGCATGTGTCTCTGCTTCCTGACAGAAAATACAATGTCATCAGCTGCCATGACTTCCCACCACAGTGAAGTGTTCGTCAAACCATAAGCAAAAAACAAAACAATAACAACAACAAAACAAAAAACCTTCCTTAAGTTTCTTGTTTCATATAGATATTTTGACATACAACAAGCAAGTAATGCATGTACCATGTTCAGTTGTCCAGGGGATGGCTCCTTTTACCAGGACAAAACACAGGAGAACCACGTTAAGAAAAATAACTTTGTTATTAAGCATATACAGTCATACAAAAGCACTTCATAGTATTACATCCATGACTATTGGAATACCAGTTTGACTGTTATATATCTGATATATATCTGATATAAATAATGCACAGAGATACTGAAGTATATGACCAGTCACTGGGGAATAAAAACGGACTCATGAACCCCTCAGGGACCAACCTCTGGGAATCTGACAAAACATGCTGAGCTTCCTGAGGGGTGTGTAGCCCAATCATCCTTTCCATGGTTTCTCTCTGACGGTAACATTTGCAGAAGTATATAAAGCTTGTCATTTCATCTTTAACAATTGCAGCCCTTGTTTTCTTAGCCCAATAGAAAATTATCTGTGAAATGCTGTGAACATATGTGATTACTGTGTCGGGAAACAATGCATCTGTTTCCCTGAATACATGACCGATAACTTTAGGCGGCTCTGTTCTACTAATTGTTTGGCTCAGATTCCAGCAAATAATTTTCCCCTTCAGAAAAGCTGCCTGGCAGATCATTTTGCAGCTTATGGGAGGTGGCAGCCAAGGCTGACTCTGTGAGGCAGCCGGGATAAGAGAAGAGGAGGGAAATGATGCTCAAAATAAGATGGGGAGTTGCTTCCTGAGATCCCCAAGATGAAATGTGATGGCTGATCTTGAGGAAGCTCAGTCCCAAGGCCAAGGCTGTTCAGAACCTTGGAAAGAGGACATGGCCTATCTGGACCTAGCTGGGTGCACTATACCTGGTCTTTGGGTGAGGTTATACTCCTTCTTTCCCTCGAAGGTCAATGGACACTTATTATTTACCTCTTGGACGATGGACTCCATACAGCAATATGACTTTAGTTAATTCTGTAGCAAGTATTGGAGAGTAACATAGAAAACAAGAAAAGCCAACATCCTCTTTGTACCCACTCTCTAAAAAAAAGACTATTTTACATTATCTGTGTGTGTATCTACATGTATATATGTGTGTGTGAGTGCAGATGCCACAGAAGCCAGGAGAGGGCATTTGGTCACCTGGAACTGGGGTTATAGGAGTTTGGGAGCTGCCTGATGCAGGAGCTGGAAATTGACCTCTGACCCTCTGGAAGAGCAGCAAGCATCATTAACTGCTAAGTCATCTCTCCAGCACCCTACTCATTATTATATTTATTATCACCATTATTATTATTTTGAGATAGGCTCTTGTATATCCCAGACTGACCTCAAACTTGTTATGCAGCTGAGGCTGATCTTGAACTCCTGACCTGCCTATTTCCACTTCCCGGGAGCCAGGATTACAGGTGTCTACCACAGCATCTGGCTCCTAATACTTTTTTTTTCCCCCACAGGAAAGCTAATTCTCCCTCTGGAACTGGGAAGGGAGAATAGTTTTTCTGAACTAAAATGCATGTCTTCCTTGCATTTTTTTTCAATGAAAAAATTGAACAATTCTACTAAAGGGTTGAGGGAGGCATTAAAAAACAAAACATTTTTGCCATGAGATAGGAAGTGATTCAGTAAATGTTTCATACTGTCCTTCCTCCCAAAGGCCTTCCCATGGGATTTTGAGCAGAAGTTTGCTTAGATAGTAAAGCTTTGATTTTTTTCTATCCAAAAGATACATGGGCAATAATGCTTTTTCATTAAAAATCCCCTATGATCTGGACAAGTAGAGGACATCCTTTGAGTCTTATAGTTAGTAGTCCAAGTTTTGGAAATCTGAGGAATAATGATTACCCAAACTGACATGGTCCAGCAGATTGAGGTTACCAAATACAGGCTCTTGTATGTTTTACTGGAGATAATTATCTCGGAGACTCTCATGAATCCCAGCTATTATGACTTGCACTTCATTCTTTTAGTACATTATCCTGGCCTCTGGCCCAGCATGGAGTGTGCTTGTATTTTACCAGTATTCAGCAATAAAGATTATGTTTCTACACACATTTCACTGTCTAGAAAAAGCAGAGGTTATAAAAGTCCTCATAAAAAAGATGGACATAATCATTGCTCATGGAGCCCTGCATAGCTTTGAGACTTCATCCATCCACACCCTTTAAACTCTGGCTTCTATAAGCAGGCAAGCATTAAATAGATTCCAGGTGGGACCTGATTGTGGTTGCATCTGTCTCTCCAGGAACCCATGGTTGACAAGGCCAGCTGGGGTGATGCTTAGGTTCCGGAGAGACTGAGGGGGAAGGAGGAAGAGACAGCCAGCAAGCAGTGCAAGTGTGTGTTTGCCTTTACCATGACCTGACGGTGGACAGCCACTGGGGATTTGGCATGAGTGGGTGGGAACCCTGCCTTTCTGACAGAAGGTGGCCAGCAGGCAAGCAGGGATGGGGAGAGGGAAGAAAGCAAGAGATGTAAAGGGACTGAAGGAAGGAGGAAAGGGAGAGGAAGAGAGAGAAGAGAGGGAAGGAAGAGAGCCATGAGAGGGATGGGAGGGGAAGCGGAAGATCATTGGGCCACCTGAGCTCTGTAGACAGAACTCCTTCTCATTGCTCAGGAAGAAGAACGGATAGTGCGGGGTCACGCAAACCCCAATAGCAGTTTTCTCCCGACCAGCTGTCTCGTAGGGGTGGGGAGAAGATGGGGGCTAAAAGGCTACGGGGAAAAGCTAAAGGGAAACTTCTTAGAAATAAAGGGGACACTGAAGGGTAGCAAACAGAGACCCTAGTGCAGGTGACCATGTGAACAAGATCCCTTGGGAAGCTCAAGAGAACCCAGAGACGTGAAGGAACCCGGCCTCTTGGTCCTTTCTGGGAAGACGAGTCCCTGAGGATCTAGAAGTGCTCTAAGAAAGGACTCAGGGAGACATGGGGGAATGTGCTTCTCTCCAGGCCACCTCCACCTGGTCCACGAGAGAGTCAAGGAGATCTAGAATGGGAATTTTAACCAAATCAGGAGAAAGTGGTGGGGAATTATGCCTGCTTAGAAACAATTCCTTACCCTCCTCTAAGAGACCTCTCAGCTGTGCATTACTCCCAGGGCACCAGTTGGCTTTGCTGACTCCGGATGACGACTCCAAATATCTTAGGAGCAGATTAATCTGCCTCTGGTGATCTAGCTTTAGTGAAGCCTTTCTCAATGCCTCCCTGTCACCAAGATTCCTGGCCAGCACCTTCCCTTCAGCCTTGATTTAGCCAGGATCAGGACCTGGTGGCACCTCTGGCCACCAGCACGTTTTGTACTTCTTTCCTATTCTTTTGTTTCTGTAACCAACATATTTTGTTACAGAAATATGCATATATTAAAAAAAAACAAGATCGGAAAATAGGATTCAGAATTTGGAATCTGTGATGTTGCTAAGGAAAAGTCAATTTTTTTTTTTTTTACCAACATCAATCTACATTGTGCTCCCCCTACATTCTCCCCTCCTTAACTGAAGAGCCATACTCCCAACAGAGGGTAAATAGTCAAGTATTTTGAACATAACTTTCTTTTTAGAACAGACCTTAGAATACCTCTAAGAGCCCATTTGCCATTTTCTCCCTTTTGGAACTCTGTCCAAACTTAAGTTTCTGTGGGAACAATGAACTTAGAAATTCAGAAGCTCCAGAAAAACTAGGATGTTAAGGAAAGCCACCCAGCAGCCCTTCAAGAACCACCGTGTCCTGTTGCTGGTGGGATGTGCAGGACACTTGGGAAGCAGGCTTTGGAAGCAGAATAAAAAGAGAAGGCAGGAAGACAGCCCACGGGCTTTAGGCTTCCAGTGGTAATTTCCTTCAGATGCTATGACTGGGCGAAGCCATGCTTTTCTTCTGGTGACATGAAGATGGGATGTGCTATGGAATAAAGTTTCTGGGGGCCTCAGAGTCTTTTGCTTCAGTTCTTCTGGGGTAGTCATCCCCAGAGCCCAAGTCCAGAGTCTCTGGGTAGCTGGAAAACTCCTGAGGTAGGGGGGCGTCCTCTGCTGAAGAGTGAGTCCGGTGCCCGAACACCTTCTCCTGCAGTTCGGCGATGTCGTTTCTGATGTCAGCCAGCACAAGCAGCAGGAAGTCGAAAGAACCCGGGGGTCCCTGTGCAGTGGGAGGAATCAAAGTTGTGAAGTTACAGCTACTTGTCAAAGCAGCACCCTGCCAAGTTTGCTGCCTGTAAGTCTGTGGCCTGTGGGTGACTACCTGCTAACCACCTCTGAGGCCTACATAAGGTAGACCTAAGGACTACATGAGCAGCCTGGGGCCCTCACGATCGTCTTCCAGTCCCTCATCTCACACATGAACCCTGGTGATGCACACAGTCACCTTTCCTTTCTCAGAGGAGTTTCCAAAGAAATCTGGAAGAGTGGTAGTCAAGAGGTTAAGATTCTGCTGGATTTGAACCAACCTCTTCCAAGCTATGTGGCTGTGGCAAATGGCCTGATTTCTTTGTTTAAGCTTGCCCCTTCTGTAAAATGCAGACTCACCACGACAGGTTTCCACCAGGCTCAGAGGTGGACATTTAAATGGAATGAATGCAGAGGGTTGAGAGAGAATGAAGAGTTCAAAATGTTTTCTGCTCTTCTTTAAAAAATCAAGTTAATATGTTTATAATAGGAGTGGCTAAATGAAGCTGAGAGTATGTTGTTCCTTATTTGTCTAGAAAGATCCGACTCAAACCTTCCTTATTCTATTATTAGATATTCTTCATTATGTATAATACTTGGTAAGCTTTAATTTTTATGCAGTGCCATAGTGGAACATGGTGCAAAGAAAAACTAAAAGCATTTAATCATGCACGTTCTGAGTACATTAGGAGTTGAAAGGTACAATCATTATCAACATTTAAGATGGATGCCACTCAACAACTTCTACCTTAGAAGCTGCAAGAGACACCTTGACACATTAGATGCAACATTCTGCTGTCCTCTGACCCTCACCACACTCCTACAGCGGGTGTGACAAATTAGATCCCTCTGTGTAGATGAGGAACAAACGTCCAGGGATGTCAGGTAAAAGCCTGAGTTCCCAAAGCTAATAGGAGCAAGAGCTGGGGTGGCAACCAAGGCTCCTTGGTCCTTCTTCAGAGCACACACCTGCTTCTCCAGAAAGAACAGACTTGCTTGAATTTTCATATTTCTGCTCATTTATTAATCTCCTGGATATCGTACACACACGGCAAATTTCTTCTTAAGTCCAGGGAGCCCTTTTGCTCTTTTATTGGAAATAGTAGGCATAGCACCAGTGTTCTGGGTTATGACAACATATGCATTTCTATTCTGGTCCTTATGCACGTGCGTGCATGCGTGCGTGCATGCGTGTGTGTGTTGGTTTGAATGAGAATGGCACTCATAGACCCATATGTTTGAAAACTTGGTTCCAGTTGGTGGAACTGCTTGAGGAGGCCTAGGGGACGTGGTGTTATCAGAGGATGTGAGTTAGTTGGGGCAAGCTTGGAGGCTTCAAAAGCCCACACGGGTTAGCTCTCTGCCTTGTGTTATGGATCAAATGTAAGCTCTCAGCTACTTTTCCAGCACCTGCCTGCCATGCTCCCCCACTACGGTGGTCATGGACTTGAATCCTCTGAAATTGTAAGACAATTAAATACTTTCTTTTGTAAGTTATTGGTTTTATTTGAGAAATGTGAGAAGATTTTGGAACTTTGGATTAGGAAAGTAGCTGAACGACATAAGTAGAGCTTAAAGGACCATTCTAGTAGGAGCCTGGAAGGCAGTGCCCAAGGGGTTTCAGAGAGGAACAATGTTAGCTGGGATAGAGGCCATTATTATGGTATTTCGGCAAAGAATGTGACTGATCATAGTGTTTCAGCATAGCAATAAAAAAGTAACTAGGTCTCTCTCTCTCTCTCTCTCTCTCTCTCTGTGTGTGTGTGTGTGTGTGTGTGTGTGTGTGTGTGTGTGTGTGTGTGTGTGTATGGGTGCATGTTCACAGGTGTGTATGGGTCCAGAAGTCAATTTGGTTGATATTCCTCAGACATTGTCCACTTTGCATTTTTGGTTTTTTTCTTTTTTGAAAAAAAGGTGTATTACTAGCCTGGAAATGCTGATTCTGTTAGGCTGGCTGGCCAGCAAGCCCCAGGGATCCCTCTCTCTCTGCCTCCTCAGAGCTGAATACAAGTGCACTCTACTAACATTGGCTTTTTCACATGGACTCAAGGGACTGAACTCAGCTCCCCTCGCCTACATGCCATGTCCTATACAGACTAAGCTGTCTCCTCAGCCATCCTTTCAAATGTCTTCTGATGCATTTGGAAATGGGTTCCTGGCATGGTGACCTTCAGAAGAGATATTCCACATACAGATTATTATCAAGATCAAAGAAAAAGTAACTTCAGAAAATTTTAAAAATTCAAACCATCTAGAGCTTTCCTCATGACCGAGTGACAGCCAAGGAGGGCGAGCTTCTGCTACTAAGAGCCGCTCTCATATGCTGTGAGACAATCCTTTTGTACACTGTGAAGATGTGCTGCTCTCATTGGTTTAATAAAGAGCCAACCGGCCAATAGCTAGCAGGAGACTGAGACTGGGAGAATGCTGGAAAGAAGGATGCTGTTGCCAGCCAGATACAGAGTGAACAGGACATGTAGAGAATGAATTAACAAGCCATGAGGCACGTGACAGCACATACATTAATAGAAATGGGTTAATTCAAGTTGTAAGAGCTATTTAGTAACAAGCCTAAGCTAATGAAGAGTATTTACAAATAATAAGTCTCTGTGTGGTTAGTTGGAAACTGGCTGGTGGGACAGAAACTTTGACCTACACATATATTTTTAAAAAGTGTTTAAACATTATTTATTTAAGTGGGGATATGTATATTATGCCTATGGAGGTCAGAGGACATTTGTGGCAGTCAGTTCTCTTCCTCCAACATTTGGGTCCTGGAAATTGAACTCAGGTCATCAGGTTTGATGACAAATGCCTTTACCCACTCGGCCATCTCGCCAGCCCCAGTTCTACCATTCTATGAGTGCCACACCCATGAGAGCATCCCCACTGGGTAAGTAGGACAGACAGGGCAACTTACCGGAGACCCCGGAGGCCCAGGTGCTCCTCTCTCCCCCTAAAACCGAAAGGTGAGGGTTAGCATTCTGGAGCACCGCTGTCTCTGTGGGCTAGACACCCACCACCCACAACCATCCTCCTGCAGGAAATAAGCTTTGAGTTGAAGCTGGGCCCAGGGGACTTCTTATTAGAACCGGCAAGCTTAGGCTGAGTAGCTTGACTCCTGGTGCTCGCAAGGCTGTGTATTTTCCAAGCAGATCTGAAGGAGTCTGGTCTCTCTAGGCAGGGTGTGAAACACCAGCCTTTCTGAAGGAAGACACACGCTGCTGTATGCGACAGGCAGCTGTCGGCTCTCAAGAGGGAAGCCAGCACTTGTGTAGAATAGGGCTGTGTGTGCTTCTCCACTTGAAAGAGGGAGGCCATTCTTTAACACACCGATTACCGAGACACCCGAGTGTGGTTGTAACTACACAGAGAGGTTTACGTCACCATACCCAGCCTGGACTTCGTTTCCCCCCAGTGTTGCCCGTGCTTCAACAGCTTAGGATTTTCCAGAATTAGAGACTGTGGGGCTTGCCATTCTCAACTTGTGTATCTGTGTTTCAACTGGCAAAGATAAATGGGATTTGCTGAGCTTCATTGGATGCCTAAGGGGGTAGAAACAATTGTAGCTATTAAGACTTACCTTGGAGCCATGTCTTCCTGGTGCTCCTGGTGGGCCCTAGAAGACACAGCATCTGATTTAACTAAAAGGGAAATTATAGGACAAGAACATATTTTCCCCCAATATTACATGGATTGCAGAGGATACTGACCACGGGGCCCCTCCGGCCTTGCTTAATGTGAGACAGGTCGGGGGATGGCCCCATAGGTCCCATTGAACCCCGTGGGCCAGGCTGTCCAGGAGGGCCTGGCATACCAGGGAATCCAGGGCTCCCCTTGGGTCCTGGTGAGCCTGTAATCAAGAACATCTTATTAGCTCTTATTCATTAATAAAGACAAATACAGAGTCTGGGCATCATTGTAGACATTTGTCTTGTAACTCTGCTCTTTGCCTTGTGGCATTTATACTAAGATGTTCGTGGAAATTTAAACACAATTAAAAGTGACTCCACCTTTCTCTCTTTTCTTGGACCTATTTGCTCAAGTCAGACACTTGAGAAGCTTTCTAGTTCCACAGCCTCTGTAATCATCTAGGGATCTGCCTGCTTTACCCTTTAAGCCTGGCCGGCTCCTTGTCTCTCTATCCCTGGATCACAGTATGTGATGTTATCTACAGAGTGCTTAAGAGTACAAGGTTTGGGATTTGGGGAGATGGCTCAGTAGATAAAGTGCTTTCTGCGTAAGAATGAAGATCCAAGTTCAGATCTATGATACCCATGTAAAAGTGTGGTGGATTGCTGGTCAGCAGTCTCTCTGGAATGTAAGATGAAGACAGTGATATAAAAAGACACTAAAAGATTGATCTTTAGCCTCCATACATGTGCACTCACACACACCCACATGCCAGCAGAAATTTTTTTTAACCATCAAAGAGACCTACATTTGAATCCCTGACAACTTGCTTGAGATCTTTGAGCCTTAGTCTCTTATCTCCAAATTGGAATAAAAGTCTCCAATATACAATGACTGCATTAGATAAAACCTCAGACACCTTTCTTATGTTTGCCTCAACTCTTGCCTCATCGCTGGTGCCCCTGCCTCCTGCCCATATTGTCCACTCCTCACCCCCTCATCTTTTGAAGCTCAGTGGAGTGTTTCTACCTAGAGAAATCTCCTACCTTTAATCACTACCATAGAAGCCTCAACCCCCGCAAGGTGGGGAGAACATGCTCTCTCCTGTAGACATGTCTACTCGCAGCTTGTGAGGAAACGGTA
This sequence comes from Dicrostonyx torquatus, assembly GCA_028555095.1. Lineage (NCBI taxonomy): Eukaryota > Metazoa > Chordata > Mammalia > Rodentia > Cricetidae > Dicrostonyx > Dicrostonyx torquatus. Next base: position 1,270,159 of record JAQHUG010000091.1, on the reverse strand, counting down.
AAAGATCTTGTCCATGGTTTTCTAAAGATGAGTGTGAAGAAGAGGTCTTACTTATTCAAGGCCCAGAAGCAGAGGACAAAGTGAAACTGCCTCTACTTCCACCATACTTCCTATAATTCTAGCATGAAACATAAAGTAAAAGGAATCTATTAGTGAAGAACCAACAAGAGGGCAGAGAATTGTGTAGGAGCTGCAGAGAACCAAGTGTGGAGTACAGAGAAAACCACTGACACTCGGCACAGAGGAAAACATCCTGCCATTGGGTGGATTTGAACGTTGAAGACCACAAAGGACTGAGGGTAAAAATAGTGACAATAAAACCCCAACCTGACTCAACTACTCTTTACCATGGCTCGACTTCCTGTTACAGATCTGACAAAAGAAGAGGCCTGCTTCTGAGAGTGATTGCCAAGTTCCTCAGGCTCCAGTGTTTATCTACAAATGTGCAGCATTCAATAAAAAAAAATGACACATAAATAAGAGCAAATAAACAAGCAGCTACCAAGTGACACAAGAGTGAGCAGAATCAGACTCCGGGGTGACTCACATATAAACACTAGGTTGTATCATATGGTCAGTTCTTCAACTCTCCCAATGCTCTGCAAGGAGCTGACTTTGAACTTTGAGCAAAGGAAGCCACGGCACTGTTTTCTCCTTTCAATCTCATACTTGTTCAGTCTCGTCTTTCTCCAAGACACTTTACCCAGTGACCCCTATCCTTCCCCGACAGACCCTGAGGCGCTGTGTCGCCCAGCCTCCTGTTCTGCTTTGCTTGTACCCCGCTGAAACACAACAGACCATGTACCCCAAATCATCTCAATTCCCTTCCCTGTGAAAACTAAGTGCCCACTTCATCATGGATCATTATGCCCACGGGTGTATCTTCTAAAGCGACTGATGCCTCTGAATAGTCTTACTGTTTAAAAATTTGGAGACTTCCTGCAAAAAATCTGGGTCTCTTGACCATGGTTTGAAAACGGGGAGAACTAAAATTAGGTCCGAGTTTTGCTGCTGGCACAGTGATCTGAAGCATCAGTAATGTTCTTTTAGATGAAGTCTGTGCTCTGTGCCAGTTCGGCTCCTCACACAGTCATACTCTCACCAAGGCTGCCTGTTGGATCCTGTAGACAGTAAGTTTGCTGACTAAGGTTCTCTTTGGAGCCTTGTGTCAACAGAGCATTGGGCATATTTAAGAGCTAGCCATATGCCCATTTCGTACCTGGTTGAAGATAGTTGCTACCCAGCTTTTTTCAACTAATTTTATCATGGAGGCTGATGTGGAAATTTGTGGGGTTCCTCTACCTTTCTAGACAGAGTCAGAAACAGCCATGCTGGCTTGGATTGAGGTTGCATGCCCCTGAATTGCCACTTAAGACATTCATGCAGGGTACAGAATGTCTGTCACATGACAAGGTTGCCAGGAAATGTCTACGTGAGGGCCACGCATGTTCAACTTGAGGGACTGAACCTTGATGCGGACTACAGCATGCTCGCTTCTGACCCTGAACATTGTCCAGAGACGATATAGGAAAAGAGTCCAGGCCATTAGAGTACTTTTTAAAAACTGTGGATAAAATGCTTAATACAATGATTTTCATCTTAAAAGTGTGTAAGTGTGTGACTCACAGGTGTTGGGTGCCCTCACAAAGCGGTGTCACAGATCTGCAGAATGCTTTCATTACATAAGGATGCGTCCCTGTGGACACAGAGCTCTTCTCAAGTGCTGGGATTTCAGGTGTGCTCCAGCATGCCTGGCTGTGTCTGTCTATTCTAGAAATTGGGTTAATTTACTTAGCCTAATGCCTCCAAGACTAGTCCACGTATCATGTCAAAAGGTAGAATACAAGTTCATTTGTATGTATGTATGTATATATATATACATACATACATATATATATATATATACCAATTTCATGATTTTCATCACCCACCAAAGAGCGAATGGACAGCCCCCATTGGCCAGTGAAGAGTGGTGTTGTGGACATGGCTACTTGGAAGCTTCTTCAAGACCCTGCTTTCCATTCTCTTAGGGGTGTGTGTACACGAATAAATGCACAGAAATGGGATCACTGACCATATGAAAGTTCTAGTTTAAACATTTAAAAATGATCTCACTACTGTCCCACAGTAACTACATTATTTTACAGTTTGCAATTTTCCTATATTTTTTCTATATTAGTTAGTTTTATTGTTGCTGTGACCAACCAAATGCCAACTGAAAAACCTAAGAAGCAGATTTAATTTGGCTCATGGCTTCAGAGTTATCCGCCCACCATGGTGAAGATGACAAGGCAGAACTCACAATATAGGAAGCAGAGAAGCAGGCAGGGGAGTGCTAGGAACAAGACACATCCTAGAAAATGGCCCCAGAGACTTGCTCAGATTTCATCTCCTTAAACAACACCACCAGCAGGGGACCAGCCCCAGCACATGAGGACTTGGGGGAGGAACACTTTATTGCCAACCCCCTGACCAATGCTTAACTCTCCCTTGCCCTTTTCTTCTGATAGCAGTGGCTGTCTTACTGTGGTTTGGGTTTGCATTCTTCTAATGATTCATGACACTGAGTGATTCTCGTGGCTTTGTTGGATGTTTGCGTATATTCTTTGAGGAGGTGACTATCCAACTTCAAATCAGTTTGACTTTTATTGCTATTAAATTATTATGTTTAAAGCATATTCTAAATGCTAATCCTTCACTTCTGGACATTTCCTCCCTTTCTATAGGCAGCCCTTTGGCTCTGAAGGTATTTCATATACACACGTAAGTTTTTAAGTTTGGGATAACCTTGCTTCTGTCTGTATCTCTATTTTGGGGAATGTGTCTAAGAAATCACTGCTGAATCCATAGTCTGTTACTTTTTATGACTTCAGTGTTCTACATTTAGGTCTTTAATCCATTCTGAGCTAACTTTTTCTGTTGGTGGGAGGCCAGGGTCATTATCCTGTATGTGGGGGAACACCAGACTTGACTGTACTTCAGATAACCGGCCCTACGAGAGCGCAGGCTGTGTCTTCATCATCCCCCCTCTCCCAGAGGGGTGCGTGCCAGTAGATGGCTTAGAAAGATTTCCTGTTAAATGGGGAGACTGGGTTGACTGCTGTGCCGTATTGTCTCCTTAGAGTTACCTTTTTACTCATCATTAGCCCCTACTAACAGGACACAGTGACCACACAGAATAGTTCCAGGCTCTGGAACCAAAGATGTTAAGCTTTTCATATTTGGAGAAGTCATTTCTAGTTCACAGAATAATTAAGGCAAAGTTGAAGGTAGCCAATGCTCCATTCAAACATGTCTCATATTCCAACTCTCAATACCCATCCCTGGTATGTACTGCAATAGTTTATTTAGGAAGGGGGGCAGATTGCTCCTATAATTATTCTATTCCAAGAGCAGAAAGACAAGCTGGGGTGAGATGCCACCTGCAGTTACCTAATCAGTAAACGTTAGCAGTCAATGTATGCCAAGTGCCTTTAAAAATGTAGGACCTTGGTATGCAGATGGAAAGACCTTGTCCCTAACAGTGGAGACCAGAGAGCTGGAATCGCCTCTTATCTCCAAAGCCAAAGTCCAGTCTCCTGTGCTGTCCTTCAGTATGCAGTTCATGATGGGCTCTGGGTGGGAATTCTGTTTAAAGGTGAGAGAACCTCATGAGCTCTCCAGACACCCTAATACCTCTCAGTGGAAAGCAATCTGTCTAGAAAAAAACTGAGAATTGCTTCATGCATAGCATAAGCCCATTCATCTTCAATCGTGCGGTTCCCTCAAGGACCCTGGACAGCTCACACTGTGTTTGAAACCAGATGGCAGAACCAGAAAAGGCAAACCCATCAGTCTTTTATTAAGAAAACCAACAACTAATGGCGCCCCTCTTCCTGAACGTGTCCTTGTTCTAGTGACGTATAGACTAGCCCAGAGACGCAAAGCAAGAGCGCCCGCTTACAGAGGGGCTGGGGCCGCTGTGATAGGAACCACAGTGATAGGAGACAGCCGCTTCCTACTTAGAAGAGAATGCCGGTGTGAGAAAACTCTGCCATGGAGGATACTAAGGTCATGAGGTGAACAAGAGGATAAGCCAAAGTCCCGGGTCAGCTCTTCTGTGTGAACTGAGCCTCAGGTCAGTAAGGGAAACTGGGGGTTAAGACACAAGCAGACAGAAAGCACAGAATCATTTGGAAAGAAAGCCAAGCCTTCCTACTAATCTTTGGATCAAAATCTTGGCCAGGTCCTTCCCTTTCTGATAGTTTACTGATCTTCCTTCACCAGTTCAATCCCCTGATGCCAACCTCTGATGGCAAACTACACGCTACTTCCCTGCAGCCTTGATAATAAAAAGCTTCTGCAGCCTGATCTGGAAGGAGGTATATACCTTTCTTTTTTAAAAAAAAAATTAGTTATTTATTATGTATACAACATTCTGTCTGTGTATATATGTCTGCAGGCCTGAAGAGGGCACCAGACCTCATCACAGATGGTTGTGAGCCACCATGTGGTTGCTGGGAATTGAACTCAGGACCTTTGAAAGAGCAGGCAATGCTCTTAACCACTGAGCCATCTCTCCAGCCCTGTGTACCTTTCTTGATTTTGTTTTTTTTCCTCTCTCTCTCTCTTTTCTTTTTCTTTTTCTTTTTTTTTTTTTGAGACAGGATCTCATTCTTCAGCCCATACTGACCACAGCAATGTCCTGCCTCAGCCTCCTCGGTGCTAAGATGATAGATGCAAATCTGGCTCACTTTCTTCTACAGTCATTGTACGTGCTACATCTTCCCAGCTAGGATATCAGAGGCCAGAACCAGCACACTGCTGGGTTCATAACAAGGGATATGACAGTCATTGTTTAGAGTCACCTAATAACACTGATGTCATTTCCTCTATTGGTGTTTAAAGACACTACTGATCTATGTATGGAGAGAGTCATGATAAAGTGTAAAATGCCTCAGAACTTGAAGAAATAAGTTCTCATGATAAATCTTCTAATTAAGCAAGGCTGAATCTCTAAAACCATATGTTGAAAGAAGACGGCCATGCAGAACAGAAGCTATGAGAGACCTCTGAAATGCAACCCTTGAAGGGGAAAGTCTTGGGGAAGGAAGGCAGTTGGTGGATACCTAGAGCTGGTACAGGGGGAACATTGGTGGTCCATGGCTCCGGGGAACTTTGTGGATGGTAGAAACTTCCTGCATTGTGAGGTTGGTCTGGAGTATAAGTTACAGGGGAGTCTACACTCGGCAAAACTAAAGCTCAACCTTGGGATGGCCTACCTCATTACATGATCTATACCTCAACCCACTTACAATATAATAGGAGTAAGAATATAGTTTCTTTAAGCAAGAAAAGGAGGTAACCAAAGAACTGAAGAGAGTGGTGATGGGGCCATATTGTGAACCTCTGGCTGTGATTCAGTAGAACTGTATGATTTTATGAGTCTATTACTCTATATGTTAAGGTTTTCCTAGGGGGAACTTAAATACTAGTCTTCATGGTGCTTCTCATTAACTTAAAATAATTGTTTTTGACATAGAATCTCATCATGTTGGCCAAGTTAGACTCAAATGCATGATCCTCCTCCCACTGACTCCTGAGTACTAGGATTCCAGCTAGGTACCATGATCACCTTTTAAAATGACCATTAGGAGTCCTAGCTGATCTCAGAAAATTAACCCTTCCTTCCCAAGCTTCCCTCATGGTCTCTCATCACACAGACCTGTTGCCCTGCACGTCACCTTTCACCTGTGAGAACTGGAGGACGCTGGAGAGCACTGTGCGGCCTCACTGAGTGTGAGCTCCCAGCCAGTGTTCTAGTGCATACTCACCCGGTGGGCCCTGCCCCCCAGGCAGGCCAGGCGGTCCTGGAAGGTAGGCATTTGAGGCCAGCACCTTATCACCATTGGCATACTTGCTCAGTTCTGCAGCGTTGTTGGGAAGCAGAGCAATCTGTAAAGACAAGGGAGACCTGCGTCAGAACGCTGGCATTGCTCCGAGTTAGAGCCGTCGGTAGAGCCTGCAAGGCTGGCTCACTATTTTGCTCTTCACTGTAGCTAGTCAGAGTGTAGATGGCCTGGAGAGATCCTTTCCAGCTGAAGAGATGTCCAGGGCAAACTCCTTGCAAGTGTTTTTCAGTGAGTCAGTGGTTGAAGCCAGGAACATTCAGGTTGCTGGGAGATCCGTAGAACAGTTACCACGGCTAATAAAACATACTGGCTTTATACTTCCTGTCCATTCAAGTATCTGCTTTAAAACTCAAACATATATTCATTATATATTATATGCCAGGATCTGGGCTTTGTTTTATGGCTCCAGTGGTGACCAAGACATGCCCCCTCTCCTTAAAGAATGTCCAGTCCTGGGAACCAGGAACAAGACTGTGGGTGACTTCATACACACACTCAGGGCCAACCTTCAGAACAGACAGCAGAAACCTTGGTGTTTAACATAAAACCTGCCCACAAATTCTTCAACACTCCTCCTTCCAAAGGCGAGGCTTGTTCTCATTGTTGGATTGGTTATCGGTTTCTAATGACGAGTGTGGTGGAGGTAGCAGTGCGTAGCTTCTGAGACTGTGGGCGCGGACGCTACTGCCCTTTTTACTGCCTTGGATTTCTCGTTCTAGAGGAAGCCAGAAGACCGCATGGACAAGCGGCATTAGCAGTCCCTGAAGTGAGGTAATCTGTGCTTCTGTGAAGGCTTTGGTGGGAACTGAACAGCTGCAAAGGTAATTTCCTCGGGGACAGAGGAGAAGGGTGGAGGTAGCCTTGTGTGAACTGAGAATCAGCCTTGCGTTATTTCGGATCATGTCTCAGGCTCAGAGTCATAAGAGGACACTGCCGTGTTCTGGAGTTCAATAAAATGCTTCCAATGTCTCATAGACAACGACAACTTAGAGATGAGTATGTGGAATAGGGGATAATGATGGAATAAGAAAAGCAAATACACCTTCTGGATCCACGGGTCAGCTCTGGCCCCTGACGCCTCATTCGATTTTACCATCAGCCGCCAGTTGAGACACTGAGATGTGAATCCTGTATGGGGCTCTGGCTTTGGAAAGAACACTGAAATCTCTAGGGCTTGGATATCGTCTATAAACAAGGTGGTAACTGTAACATGAGGGGCCTGCTCATTGGGGTTTGTGTCCTGCCCAGTACCCCACAGCTGACAAGCCCCAAAGAAAATCACACAGAGAGTCTACATTAGGTTATTAACTGATTGGCCCATTATCCCAGGCTTCTTACTAGCTATTATAACTTATATTAACCCATCTATGTTAGCCACATGGCTCGGTACCTTTTCTCAGCTGGGCAGCTTACATTGTTTCCTCCTTGGTGGTCTGCGCAGGAATGCCAGGGAAGCTTCCTGCTTCCCAGACTTTCTCCTCGCCCTGCCTCTACTTCCTGTCTGGTTGACCCGCCTATACTTCCTACCTGGACAATCAGCATTTATTTAAAACATGATTGACTGAACAGACAAGTCTCCTGCACCAGGTAACATTTGCCTATGAGGGCTGCTGCCCAGGAAAATGGATGTGTGGGCCCAGTGTCCAGCCACTGTCACTGCCCAGTGGGAAGGGTGTGTCTGCCATTGCTCCTGCCTCTGGGTCCAAGTAGTCTTCTAGCCTTCCACGTTTTCACCTCCACACCGACAAAATGAGGCGTGTGTCTCTAGACGATCACATCTTCATATTCAAAATCCTGCAACCTGGCTTGGGGAGGGGATCGACCGCAGTTGGGTTTTAAACATGGCTCCTGTTGCTTTTTCCTATCGACTAGTTCCACTGTTTAAGTTGTGTTCAAGTTCTAAGATGAGACAGTGATTACAACCCCAGTGTTCCTGCTGCCTGTAGTTCCTAAGATAAGTGGGAAGGAAAGGGAGTGGGTGTGACCAAACACATTCTTCCAGAAATATTAGGGAAGGGGCTTGTGGGGTGTGAGTATTCAGAAGCAAGGCTATAGCAATATGAGCAGAGTCTGTACTTCTCCTGAGTGCCAAGCAATGGACTTCCAATGACTGTTCTCGCAGATCAGATTTGCTTGGTATTCGACCATCTTCCTGAGAGGCATGAGCAGGTAAAACACTGAAGATGGCACGCTCGCTGCTAATGTTCAGCATGTGCTTGGTAGGTACAGAGCCTGTCCCAGGCAGCAGGCTCTGCTGTCAATCTCTTATGGGTGGTAATTAATTTGACACTGTATTTAGCAGGTGTTATCTCCTTTCATAAAAACCATTTCTTCCAAGTCCATCATGTACTTGGGACTAAATTCACCCCAATATGCCTCTTATTTCTCCCTTCTCATCTCCCTCTTTCTTTAAGTCTACCTTCTGCTTTCATGCCACATATGCTGGCACACACATACATGTACATGCATGTATGAATATCTATCTATATATAAAGATATATATTTATATACATATATGTACAATCTAAAATTTGCAAATGTGAGAAAACATTTGTTTTGGTTAGTTTTTTGACAACTTGACCAACTCTGGTCATCTTGAAAGAAGGATCAGCTAAGAAAAATGCCCCCAGAAGAGTGTCCTGTAGGCCTGTGGGGGCATTTTCTTCATTAATAATTGATGTAGGAGGGCCCAGCCCACTGGGCAGGTGGTCTGTAAGAAAGCAGGCTAGTCAAGCAATCGTGAACAAGCAAGCTGGTTAGCAGTGTCCCTCCATGGCTCATCTCAGCTCCTGCCTCAAGGCTCCTGCCCTGACTTCCTTTCATGATAGACTTTGATTGAGCTATACATATAAACAAATAAATCCCTTTCATCCCAAGCTGCTTTTAGTCATGGTCTTTATCACAGCAATAGAAACTTACCTAAGATAACATGAAATTTTTTGTCTTAATCTAGCTAATTTCATTAAACATATTGATCTCCAGTGTATCTAGCTTTCTGGAAAGGACATGATTATTCTTTGTGGTTCAATAAAATTCTGTGGTACATAGGTACATTTTAAAAAAGTTTTATAACATGTATGTGCATGTGTGTGCATGCGCACAATTTAGCTGGGGAAGTCAGTTCAGAACCTGCACATGTACTTGGTAGGAAGGCCTGCTCACTGTGTGCACCTCACTGACCTCTGAGTTCTCAAGCTTGGCTACCTCCTCACTCCGTTCGATCACCGTTAAGTCACACTGTTGGCTTGGTGTCTTTGTCAACTTGCTTGAGGCAGGACTTTATTCCACACTGTCTTTCCGTGGTGCTCAGGCCACTGTAGGGCACTGTGGATGCTCAGCAAATACCTGCAACATCATCTCGATTCCTCACTGTCGGTTAACTAAGCATTGCTAGCATAAGAGGGCCACGATCCCCTGCTCCCTATACAGTGGCTCTCAGAAGCTGAGCGCACTTGTGGGTCCTGAGCTGCTGTGCAGGCTTACTGACGAGCTATGCCTCTCTCTTTGGGGTCTTTTCCCCTGGTCCTCTATAGCTAGCTCACTCCCAGCAGTCCATTTAACCATAGGAGTGAATTTCAGAAGAGAATCCAGCTGGCTACTTTTCCTCAATGCTCAACCGAAACCTGAACGACGGGTACTTTGCCGGTCCTCAGGCTCTCTTCTCAACAGATCACATTTCTTTCTGGTGCAGGAGACTTGTCTGTTCAATCATGTTTTAAATAAATGCTGATTGGCCAGGTAGGAAGTGTGGGCGGGTCAACCAGACAGGAAGTAGAG
>JAQHUG010000091.1:1245936-1260266 GCA_028555095.1 Dicrostonyx torquatus | reverse complement strand
GCCAATCAGTGTATAACCTAATGTAGACTCTGTGTGTGATTTTCTTTGGGGCTTGCCGGCTGTGGGGTACTGGGCGGGACAGTAACCCCAACGAGACAGCCCTCATGTTACATCTTTCCTAACTTAAAAAAAAAATGAAGGGGAAGAGGCACTGAGGGCTGAATGGATAATACAAGCCCCAAACCAAAAGTTTCGTAGAACTAACAGATGCAGCTTAGAAAACGACTGAACCACACACACTCAGTGAACACTCAAGCCAACATGTAGAACTTCCAGTCACCCCAGATCTCCCTAAGTGCCCCTCACCACTCTTTCCTTCCTTCAAAAGTAGCCACTGTCCTGACTTGTATATTATGTCCTGCATTAAACCAACAATCCACTGCACAGCAGTCCTTCCCTGAACGCTGTGGTTAACCTTGCCGATTAAAAGATGGCAGGTCCTGTAGGCTCCTTGTATCCTGCGTGCTGCCATTTTATGTGGCTTTCTTTTCCAATTGATTCCTGAAGAGCCAAGGGATTTGACCTGGGGCCTTTTCTGTGGCTAGAATTCTGACTACTGTATAGTCATAGTGTAGTTGGACATGTGTGTGCACTACCTCATACTATGGGACTCTCCAGCACCCCCTTCTACATTCCTACTTCCTAGACAATGTTTATCTGGGCAAATAAATGCCTTGTGTTCTATGAAAAGAACAGATGGCATCAGCAATGGCAAACGGATGCTAAAAGCAAATGATCTATCTACACCAGGCTTCAGGAGAAGGCCTGGATTTCAGGCCGGACCTCTTGAGCATGCGCTTCATCTCTGGGAATGTTAGCATGTTCTTGCAAGGCTATGGTGACAGTTAAGTGAGATTTTGTATATAAAACTGCTTCACATACGGCAGGAAGTCATACATTCCAGGAGGTACCTTCTAAAGAGAATTCACCCTCGGCTGGGTATGGTGACACATACATGCCTGTGACCCCAGCACTTAGGAGGCAGAGGCAGGAGGAGCTCTGTGAGTTTTAAGCTAGCCTGGTCTACAAAGCGAGCTCCAGGACAAGCTCCAAAGCTACAGAGAAACCCTGTCTTGAAAAACCACATAGAGGAGAGAGAGAGAGAGAGAGAGAGAGAGAGAGAGAGAGAGAGAGAGAGAGATCAAACAGCAACTAGTTTGCGAACAACTTACAATACTGAGTGCCTTAAAAGCAGTCCAGCTGGAGAGAATTTATGTAAGGTCATAGGTTATTTCCAGGGAAGGCAAGTAAGGGCAGCTTTGTGCTTTGAGACCATAATTAACTACCTCTCCGAAGCCTGATGCTCCTAGCTTATGAAAAGCGGGCTTAATGCTCCTACAAACCTGGGTTTCCTCTAAAGATGCTAACATCAATTCAAGCGTCACCTGGGGATAGCTGTATGGGAAATATTTCCTCCTTTCTCCTTGTTTATCCTGGCTCCCAGACAAGGTTTTCTGCCTGTCTATGATAGCACAAGCTATTTATGATTAGGTCCGTGGTTTACTCCTGATTATGCAAGTACATATAAGCCTCTGCTAAAGTCGATCATGACCTCACCAGCCCATGCTTCAGAGGTCGGAAACACTGCTCCCCTTCTGGGCCTGTTGTTTCAATTGGTTTAGCTGGTAGCTGGGCTTCTCATTAGGGCGGCTGCCACTTTCCTGGCCATGGAAGGGATAGTGTCTTATGTTACCCTTTTACCCTTTAGAATAACCGACTGCCAGAGTTAAACAGATTAGACACACCACTTTGATCTCCCGAGGGCCTTGAGTGGAAGTGATTAAACAAAGCAGCAAGCTTATGTTTGGGCAGCTGAAGAACCGTTTCAGAGCACACTGACCTCAGGTGTAATAAACACCAACCCGGGACTGCGCCCTGCACCCTGTGCCCTGCACCCTATCCGTCTCATCAGGCAGATTCTTTCAGGAAGGGAATTGGTCTTCACGCCTGGTGACATGAGGCACTCAGAGGACTGCTTTTCCAGATGCACGTCTTCCCCCCGGACCCTAACGTTTACATGAGAAAATGAAGGCGCCACAGGAAGACATCAGTTTACAGAAGAGAGAGGACACAGATAAAATACCACTGTCTAGGTCTGCCCAGGGTCGAGTCTTTGAAGTCATGGCAGTATTTGTACGGCTCTTGCAACAACTTTGCATGTACCCATCGCCAGGCCTGGGTGCCCAGGCCTGTACCTCTGTTACCTATATAGTAACCCCCTCCTCAGGTCTTTGCCTTGGGTTCCACTGCTGTTTAGGTGGTCAGCTCTGGAGTGGGGGAAACATCCAGAATCCGGTTTACACCAACCACAATGAGTGGCCAACCAGAATGATCTATTTTCTCACTCACCCACCATCCCCCAAGCCCCTACAGGCCCTTCACCCTCCCTTCACACACACACACACACACACACACACACACACACACACACACACACACACACACACCCTGCCCGTCACGCTGCTGGTACCTTCTGTTTCAGCTGCAGCACCGTCTGCTTCATCTGGGAGAACTCCTTGCACGTGGCACAGCAAGTCCCAGCTTTCACCTCATTCTCGGCCTTCTCCTCGTGCCCTGGGGAAGAGACATAGGCTCAGCTCCAGCTGGGAGGCTGGCAACGCACATTTCTGGAGCGATGGCACCAGAAGGGCCGTCCCTAGGCACGGGATACAGAGAGGCTGACCATAGAGTTGTATAAGGGGTAGGTGTTCTCTGGATGATCCAGAATGACTCAGGGGAAAGGAAGGGACAGAGAAGCTCTGCTACTCTTTGGGGCCAGCTGTGTTTAGACGTTCCACGTGTGTGGCACATGCGTGTTCCTTTGATTAGCAGTTTTCCTGTGTGGAAGTGTGTGCATTTATTAGTACTTTCTAGAATGGCAATTCTATAAGTCTGACATGATTTTATTGTTCTCCAGGGGCCGAGTCCACTTATTAGTACTTTCTAGAATGGTGGTTCTATAAGTCTGACATGATTTTATTGTTCTCCAGGGGCCGAGTCCACGTGTCACACAAATTCTCACACTCAGCCATTCCCACAACATCGACTGCCTGTCCCCATCTCTGACAGTGTATTGTTCTGGGGGAGCATGGCCCAGCTGAGTGGGGCCCAGCACACTGAGTCTGAAAACAGGAATCTGCAGGAGAAGACACCTGGAAGATGCTGACACGCGTCCCTCTTTCCAATGGCTGCATCACTCGGCCAGGAGAAGTGGACACCATTCTACTATCCTTCTATATCTACAGACCCACTAGACCTAGAGCTGTTGTCTGTTTCTGTACGGTTCTCCATTCCCTACGGTGAGTGTATCTGGAGCTACCTCAGGATTTACCTTGTCATCGTGAAGGGCACAGCTCAACCATATGCACAGAGCCAGCCACCTTTCTGAACTACTCGGCCACTGTCAGTGCACCCACCTGTCCTTGTTTTTGGTCCCCATAGCGATAATAAAATACCCCGACAAGAGCAACGTAGGGAACAAAGGGTTTATTTAGCTCCCGATTCCAGGTCGTAGCCTGTGGGGTAATCACGGTGGCAGGAAACGGAAGCAGCTAGTCCTGGCCAGTCAAGAGCACATGATTTTATACCCAGCTCACTTCTATACAGCCCAGAATGATGTTCCCCACTTTTAGGTGGGGTCTTCAACTAACGACCAACATAACCAAGGCATGCCCACCCCACGTGCCCATAGATTCAATTCAGATAATTGCTCATTGAGAGTCTTCTCAGTCATTTCTGGTCATTTCTCCATTCCACCCACCCCTCTTCACCTAGGGAGCTGCTCAGGGTGGGAAGGAGGTTTTATGAGTGGGGAATCCAAACAACACTTCTGCTTCACCATTGACATCTGACCTCGGTGTATAGCCAAGCCCCCAGCTAGAGGGCACATGTGTACGAGTGAAAAGTGGGATCTCTGCACCCCTGTCTGTACATCCGCAGCTGGATTTTTCACGTGTTGGTGCAATTGCATGTCTGCATGACAGGGCAATCCTACCTCGTCACTCGGTTCTGGACTCGTGTTATCTGGATCACGGAATGTTAGAGCTGACACATCTTTAGCGCCCTCTTACAGATAAAGTAAGCCCTAAAAGGGGGCGGTAACTTGATTACGTAGAATACCGTGTGCAGGTCAAACAATTATAGGGCCCAATTGGCCCTTTGGGGCATGGGGTAAGCACAAGGGGAGGCTGTTATCGGAGTCTCTGCTGAGAACACCCAGATGTGGTCTGGTAGGTCCAGGGAAGACACTCCACCAAACTTACTGTCTACCTAAATTCGCTCCTAGCTCCACGTTACTGACATCCTGGATTTTAAGGCTGCAGTACTGCTGAGTAGCCACACGGGGGCATGGAGCTCTAATTTTTATGAGTATAGGGTTAAACACGTTGAATGCTAGAAATGTAACGGCTTAGAGATTAGGGTAGCAGATATCAAATAAACTTAGAAGAACCCAAGAATGTGCTCCCAAGTGAATAAAGGATTTTGGTTTAAAAACTTGACTATGCTGTTTGGTAAATCCAGTCCCAGAACATCACAACCCCCTGGGGGGCGGCGGGGAGCAGGACTTTTGAAAACTCCTCTGGAATTTACTTCGCTCACCCACCTGGGGGTGGCAGTAAGGGGCAGTGTCAGTATGTGTTAACATTACCCACGTTAAGAAACCCCTAATCTCTTATTATCAGAGTTTGAAAGTTATTTGAAACACCTGGCCGTTTCTGAGTCTTTGAACTGTATTGAGTGACATTTGGGGTCACGGTAACTTTATCAGAAAATAAACACAAGTTGAAAAATAAAGGCCAGTTAAGCTAATCACGACGGAGCCAACATTTCCTCCGTTGTCTGCCCGGTGCGGTGCGCAGACTCCCTTGTGTCTCAGCTGGCTCCGGCTCTGGGTTTTCAAAGATAAAAATCAAAATGACCGAACACTGATTTGTCAGATGGCTTGTATCACTCAGCCAGGGGGCATTCTTTCAAATTGTCTTTCAAAATTGTCAGAGGCTGTCCTGGGGACACAGCCCTTCCAGGCTGCTAGACTTCCATATCATCCTCATCATTTTAGTTTTAGTGTTTATATACTTTGTGCATGTCAAGGCTTGCATCATGTGGAGACATACATTTGAGTTCATGGAGACCCGCAGATAGCTTTGTGGAGTTGGTTCTCTCCTTTGACCTTTAAATAGGTTCTGGGATCAAACTCAGGCCATCAGGCTTGTGTGACAAGCAGCTCACCCACCCTGGACTTCTATTTTAAGTTTATCCGACTCTAACATTGTTTCATTGAGAATGAAAAGCTTAAGAAATATTTTATCCTAAAAAACTCCCCCAAAATTCAAAACATACCAGAGAGGTGATTTTTAGATCATGTGTTTATACTCAACAACCATTATCTTCATTATAAAAAAAAAAAAGACGGTGAAATACTGGGCTGCCCAATTTGTCCAAAGCAGCTGGAAATGCTTAGCTGCCTCATGTCCAGAAGGCTCGTTTTGCCATGAGCATGGCTTACAACCGAGCTGCTTGTTCGGATGTGAAACCACTCAACCTTGAGATACTGAAAGGAATCTTCCCTACACGGAAGGTGTTAAAGCTGGGCGCATTTTCAAGTCCGAGTTCTTGCAGGGAGAGAGGACAAGGAGATAAAAATGCAGGGAACACTTGCATTGTTAGATTGTATTCCAGCAAAATTTGAAATGCTGAGCTGGAGATCAACAGTGCCCCCAGAGACCAGTCTCAAAGCACACCGTCAGTGAGCACCAACCCAGCTTGGGGCACCTGCTCTAACGTCCCAGGTGAGGAACTAATGTCCCAGGTGAGCATCGTGGCTGTCAGACAAATGACTTCAGGGCCCTTTCCTTCCCCTTTTCTTCTTTCTGTCCCCAGAGTCATGAGAGGCACGGGAGAAAGAACCTTGAGGCAGTGGTGGCTCAGGGGTCCAGCAATTGAATTAGGACAGGGAACTTCTGGGTGCACAAAGACCTCGTCCTTTCTCAAACCTGTATGAATGGTTCCTCTCAATTTCTACCCCCATCTCCCTGATCACCAGTCTTAATGATGCTTCTTTGTCAAATGTAAAACCAGACCAAAACCCTCTACAGACAGGTGTCCAGTGCAGTGGAAACCGTAAATTGAAAATTAGGAATGAGTATTTTGAAATGATATTCTAAGGATCACACTTCCGGGGAGTGTGAAAGAGCTGACGGTGGTGTTTTATTAGCGTGTCTTATTTCTTTCCAAACAGGTGAAATTGCCGTGTGTGGAGGGTGGTGGAAGAAGAGGCAGGAGGAAATGGGAAAAAACAACTTGATTCAGTCGTTTTACACTTTGTGTCTCAGTAAGGCTTAATGGTAAAATCACCAGATGGTTTGTTCCAGCAAAAGGCAAGAGCATTTCCCATTTGGTCACTGCTAGAGGAACCAGGTATCCCTGAACATGGCACATTGAAAGAGGCCTGCCCTGTTTCTACCTGTTCTACGCCAGGCCCTGCACAGTGAATCTCCATCTCCACCCTCTGCTGTTGGCTAGTAACACCTTTGTCTGAGAATCGATCAGATGTCCAATCAAGTTTAGCTCCAGAGCTCAGATTTGTGACATAAGGTAGTTTCCAATCTGTGATTTTTAGGACATTGTCACCTACGAGATCTTAAAATATTATTTGGGTTTGGAAAGATGGCTCATTTGTTAAGGACACTGGCCGCTAATCAGAGGAATGGTGTTCGATTCTCAGGACCTACATGGCAGCTCATAACCATATCTAACTCCAGTCCCAGGTGATCCAATACCCTGTCCTGGCCTCCTTGGGCTCTGCATACATGTGGTGCACAGACATACACGCAGGCAAAATACCCATACACATACGATAAACAGAAACTAAAATATTAATACCCCTTTTACGAATTGGTTGTGTGTGTGTGTGTGTGTGTGTGTATGTGGTGTAAGTGTGCATCTGGTGTCTTCCTCTAATGTTCTCTAACTTATTTACTTAAAACATCCAGACTTTATGTGTGTGATGATGTATATGTATATGCCCGAGGAGGCCGAAGAGGCCACTAGATCACCTAGAACTGGAATTACACATAGTTCTAAGAGGCCTGATGTGGATGCTGGGCCCTAAAACCAGCCCATAACAGTTGAGTTACTTCTCCAGTCCCTCAGCCTTATTTTTTGAGACAAGGTCTCTCATGAACTTCAAGTTTGATCTTGTTATTTGGCTTAGACTGCTTGGTTGACATGTCCCCAGCATCTGCTTGTCTCCAAGTCCCCTAGCTCTGAGGTTAGAGATGTGGGCGGCTGCATCTTGCTTTATGTGGGTGCTGAGCATCTGAACATGGCTCTTCATGCTTGCATAACACACACTTTACCCACCGAGCCATCTCTCCAGTCCAATTAGATGTTTATAAGGTTGTATAAATCATCATGTGAAATTCAAGGGTCCTAGTTAGCTTTGTCAACTTGACATAGCTTAGCCTCATCTGAGACAAAAGTCTTGATTGAGAAATTGCCCAGTTCAGATTGGCTTGTTGGCATGTTTGTGTGGGATAGTATTGATTATTAATAGATGCAGAAGGGCCCAGTCCACTGTGGGCAATACTGTATTCGTAGACATGTGAACCTGGGTTATACATGAGAACTAACTAAGCGTGAGCCAGAGAGTGGCACAACCACTTTCTGAATGGACTTAAGGCCTGCTCCACAAGATGAAACCTATACTACCATTACTAGGCCAAGAACCCACAGCATAGGCCTTAGGAGAGAACCTGTTTTCATTATTCTGCTACACAGACGTAGTGTTGAACTGACTCCTAGTGCAGACAGCAGTGATTTTAATTTTGAATTAAAAACATGGTCTGTAAATTATTTTCCTAATTAAACTTTGTCCCGCAAAGATTTCTGCCCTTTGATCTGTTGC
This sequence comes from Dicrostonyx torquatus, assembly GCA_028555095.1. NCBI lineage: Eukaryota > Metazoa > Chordata > Mammalia > Rodentia > Cricetidae > Dicrostonyx > Dicrostonyx torquatus. The sequence continues at coordinate 1,252,360 of JAQHUG010000091.1, read as the reverse complement.
GCCTATGGATGGTAGGCTCTGTATGCTTCAGAATCTCAAAGGTGCCCCATGATCAGACCCCCTAGCTCATGCATGGGGTCTGTAAATGCCCTGACCTGAGCTGGCTCCAAGTTGCTATTTTGCATTGAGTTTTTGCACACGAAGGTTTCTCCATGACTCAACCTAGCTGCCCTTCAGAATCTGCCTTTGTAGTTGCTCCTGCAAGGCAGCTGGTGTCCAGCTGTCTGCAGACTCCCAGCCCCCTTTGAAGCTTAGGCTCCATCATGTGAGTGCCCAGATGTTTCTGGTTTTCTCGATTCCCGCCCTAGGATTTGCCTCCCTTCCCAGGCATGGCTCAGGCCCCCTAACCTCTCTTAACTGTGAGTTCACGTGATTGCTCCAGCACGTGCAAAGTGCATGCTCTTGGTGGTACAAACTCGGCCTCTGGGCCTCTCAATGGCTAAGGATTTTCTCTCTAGGGAACTTGTTTGGCCAGCACTGGGAGAGAAGACTATTTTGCCTCAAAGTTCATTCCAGCTGGAAGGTGACTGACATTGGTCCCCCCAGGCTAAAATTCTAAATTTTAATGACTAGCTTGGCACTTGGCAGAGAGATCAGAGGTCCTTTGCAAGTGATAAGCATTTGCCCACCAATCTGGGAGCTCTTTTCTTTCTTCTCTTTCCCGTTCTTCCTCTTTTACTTCATTCTTTCTTTTTTCCTTCAGAGGAACTAACCCGGCACACAGGCTGCTCCCATGCTCTGGTGACCAGTCATCTTGGCTGACCCTGACCACCATGTTCATGTCCAGCAGCCTCCCAGCTCCATGTTGAAGCTCCAGATGGTAGGAATTGTGTAACTGACTGTGGGCTCATACAAAATGAGTTGCTTAAAAGATTATATGTGAATGCAAGCACAAAATTTGGAATTTAAATAAATGTCCCCTGTCAAACTGGTGTAAAAATTCGCTCGCACTCCAATTTCTGTCTTTATCTGATCCTGAACCAAGCAGCAAGTTCACAGATGGGCACACGACACAGACCACACTTTGGGTTGTGTTGAAATAGACTGTGACCATAAGTGGCAATTATTCAAACACACATTTCAACATATTTTCTTTGAGAGAATACAGTGCGTCTGGCCTCTTCCCTGTTCATTCTAGGTTCCTGGAAACACACAGCCAAGTGATACTGATTTCCCCGTAGGCGTGCCCCCTTCCTCCAGCATCAGTCAGGATGCCACACTCACTACAGACACTGCTCCCGCCAGCTCTCCTTCAAATGACTTTGAACTTTTGTTCTCAGCTAGGTGCCACTTGTAAGTGTCCCATCCTGCACAGAGTCACCAGAGGAGTGGTTGGGCTCCCAAGTACCTATAATTTACACGTTATGTATAATCTATATACTACATCTATATATATAAAATGGGATAAATAACATATATACAACACTAAAAGTAACATGAACTATATATAGTATAAGTACATAATATAGGCTGTAGATTATACCTGATCGCATTTTATATAACATGTGTGTATTATTATATATTATGCATATATACCATAAGATATAGCATGGGATATCATTTTACATATAAACATGCACTATGCATCATACATATAAGCTACATCTATAGAATATAAAATTATATAAACATAAGAGACAATTTCATTGCTATGTCTAAGTAATTCTTAAACTGATGCTCTATGTAAGATCTAATAGAAACGCACACACAATCAAGGGTATCATGCTTCTCTTGCTCACCAGTGTCGTTGGGGTATTTGTCTCCCCTGGTGCAGGTCCTCCCGTCGTCCTCAAGGACGTAGCCCTCCCGGCACTCACAGTGGTAGCTGCCCATGGTGTTGACACAGATGTGCGCACACAGAGTGGTGTTGCTGCTCGCACATTCGTCAATATCTGGTTTGAGTCAAATACACAGAACAATGTCATCACAGCAACACAGCTGCCCCCTCTGTTGATGTGAGTGAGAGAAACTTCTAGACCTGAACCAGAGAAGAGTGGAATGAAGTGGAATGCCAGGAATGCAAGCCATACACGAAACCTTAACCTGCCATTAGAGACCTAGAGAGGTGGTGTCTGTCATGTGGGTTGGTGCCTCAGAGGCTCACTCGCTGGTGGTAGGGCATGACAGTGAGGCCAGTCCTAAGCACTCCCAGGGCTCCATGGAAGGGAAAACAGGGTGAGTAGCAACACAGCTGACTGCTGCAGGTAGCTTGGTGTGCTGAGGTTTCATCCCCCTTTATAATGGGAGGCTTCAAACAGCACGATGGTGACCCAAAGGTCACTTCGGAAAGGTCTTTTCCCAGCTAAGAGAAATGGCAGTAACTGGAAAATGCTACTTCTAACAAAAGTAAATAGTAGGATGGGCCTCATGGAGACAGGTTTCCCCAGGCAGTCCCTGTTCCATACCAACCCACGCTGACCCCCGGGTGAGCTGTGGTAATGAGCCATGAGATTATCAAACAAGGGACCACAAGCGAGTCAGCATGGACTGTGGACAGCGCTGACTCGGTTCCCTGTGGCATGGAGTGGAAACAAAACTGTCTCTCGCCACAGGAAAAAGGGGAAGGCTATATTCCATTTCCTGTGCACTGAACGAAGACATCTGGAGTAGCGGGTAGGAAAAAGGACACAACCTCAGACTCGACACATGCGGCAGGCAGAGCCCAGCCCCGGGATCCGGGAGATCGACAGCTTTCCAGCTGCTCCTTGGACAAGCTGCCAAAGGCCTATCTCTGACAGGAGCCGAGGGTGCCAGGGCAAGGATGGTGATGTGGGTGTTCCCCTGGCAGCACACACTGTCATCTAGAAGCTGAGGGTCCCAACTGAAGCCTACTTAGAGGTGCCCCTGTCCTGGTGCTAAGTACAAAGCTGTTGTGGGGCACCCTCTGTGGAACCCAAACTCCTCTGGCCACCAAAAGAAAACAGAAGGTTGAAGTAGCTATGAGACACTGAAATATTAGCCTCCATGGGTGACACTGAGCCATTTGTGACATCCCTGCTCGATGTAGGTGATGTCGTAGGCTCCTGCTCTATTTACTTGTGTTGGTCCCATCCTTTGCTAGCGTGTGACACTTTACAGATACTGTTGGGAAGCTGTAGAAGGCCTATGGCTAGACTTTTCCCACAAATGTTTCTCCCCAGAGCCCTGGTGGGCAGAGGGGAATGACTGTTTATCAAGGCAGCTTTAGTTCCCACTTGAGTCTATGACCCATCTTCTGACTCTTGAACCTCGCCAAACCTGTCAATCACTTAGTGACATTTGTGAAAAGTTACATTCCTGGATCTACTGCTCAGAGCTATGTCTCATTCGCCCTGGAGATGAGGCCAGGACCCCAGGTTAGTCACAGAATGATCACACTTTGAAATAGACAATCTCTTGAGACAATGAGTGCAAAGTCTTCTTAGATCGGCATGGTGGGAAACCCATGGCCAATAGAAACAAAGAAACAGGCTGGTGCCACTGAGGGTGTGTGGGCTGTTTGCTTAATTGTGGTCCAGGCAGTTGGTCTCAGCTTTCTTTAAACCGTTTCCCCACCACACCCCCAGCCCGCTCGACATACCAAGACTTCTGTTGTCCTGCTGGTACTCTCGGGCTGCCAAGTCTCATTTTATTCTGTGTTTTTGCATTTCTGATTTTTCTTTTCTTGAGACAGGGTCTCTCTAGGTAAACCTAGCTGTCCTGGAACTCAATGTGTAGACCAGGCTGGCCTTGAACTCAGAAAGATCTCCATGCCTCTGCCTCCTGAGTGTTAGAATTGAAGGTGTGTGCCATCACACCCGACTCCTGACCCTCTGTGCTCTGTCTTACATCATTCTAGTTTACACAGGACACCCTCCCTTTTCCCTAGCTCTTCTCTCTCCTCTCAGGCTCTGACTAATTCCAGCTCCTGAAATCACCTTTGTAACTTATTTGTTTTGATGAACGTGATGAAAGCTATGGTTCCCCAGGCTAAAAACAAACAGCACTCCATCCCATGAGTCCAAAGACTTCTGGGGAGGAATTAGAGTTTGTAGCAGCTCCTCTGACCTGGTCTTGCTACAACAAAGGGCAGAGGTATTTGAGCACAGCATGTCCCCAGGAGCTAGAAATGCATTTTCTACGCACCCAGGCAGTACGGCTTCTCCCGCTTTTGGTGTCTTTCGCGGTCGTACCGGTATCCTGGGTAACACGTGCAGAGCACTCGGCCGAAGTTATCTGTGCACTGCTGTTCACAGGGAGCCTGGGCACAGATGTCATAGTCTGAAAGAGAAGAGTGAGCTCACATCAACCTCAGCAGGAGCTGGGTGAGCCAGCCCTAGCCGGGAGCAGACTTGGGGGGCTGCTCTTTGCTAAGGGTTGAATGTGAAGTGTGGCTGGCTACCTTTCGAGAGCTGTCAACTCTTTCAAAGTTTCCGAGAGTATCACAGCGGTACTTAATGCAAGGATCTCCGTGATTAAAAGCAAATGTCACTTGGATTTTCTTCCCTAGGTCTCCTCATCATCCTTCCATCTTCATCATTATCCGGAACACAAAGATGTTTAGGCAGCCAGGCTGCACGGCATCCCTGGGACCTGTGTTGTCTTTCCCTCCAAATGACACAGAGAGTGTATTCCTTCCAGCAGAATGTGAAGACAGGCCAGAGCTGGTGAGAGCTGACTGTCACACTATGAGAGGAAGACCTTGGGGTCAGGCAGGCTCTGAGAAGGAGCAGGGACACTTTGGGGTTGTGGGGACTTCTCAGAGCCAGTGCTTGCACGAGCAAGTGTCAGAGGTGTACTAACAGGAAGGCTGATCCTGCCCTCAGAGAAGAGGACTTATACACATTTGAATGGCTACCAATGTCTTGTCAGCTTGAAGCTTGTGTAAACTAGAGTAGAGTTGTTATTACCCAAAGAATTAGGGCATGTGCTCCCCTGGGCTCTGGTGAACTGGTGTTTAATGCACCTCTTGAAGGGCCTTTGGCTCTAAGTCTGAAGCTCTGGCTCAGCATTTGCTCCCAGACCAGACTCAACATCTCATTAATCACAGCCGCTCTCCTCGGGTGCCGACAGATGTAGTCTCCCTGGACACAGAGAGCGCCTGGCTCTGCTCTGCTCTGGTATATATGAAGTCAAACAGGTGGGCTGTCAGCTCCTAGCGCAGGCTGTGTCAGCTCCTGATGTAGCCTGGTTTAGCATGACAAGGGTCATGTCATTCTCAGGATGACCTAAAACTGCCCTTAATAAGCCCTCCTTCCTACAAGCGTGAGTCCAGGTCTGTTCTGCCTTCATGGGTTCTGACCAGCCTTGCAAATGGGTTTTGGTTATATAGGATTTTTCTGAATGAAGTTCTAGGTTCTTTTGGCTGGAGAGAGCAGGATCTCAGCATGGCTGGTGAGCAACCCTTTCCTCCCAGTGGTCACCATAACTGGGCAGCAACCAGAGAGAAGAGGAAAGGCAGAGTGGCTACCTAAAGAACTTGGATCAACTGTGGCAAGGGTGCTTTGAGAAGCAATTGTCCCAGTGTCCCCTTCTCTCCCTGCTTCCCTGGGGTGTCACTTCCAACACGTCCAGTGAGCTGTGTTTCTCATATTCCCCTCTGCATCTCACAACGGACAGCTCACATCACGTCTTTATTTTCCACTCTCTGTTCATTTCCAGTCATGCAAGAATCTTCATTGCCTCCTTGCACGCCTTGAACAACACACTTCTAAATTTTTCCATTGAGTCAGTGATTTTTTTGGAATTTTAGTTGAATAGGATTTTGGTGTTTACAACAAATTAACAATATGAAAGCTATTCTCTACTGAGCTTAGATATGATCTCTGCCATTGATCTTTTCAGGGACCTCCCCTCTTTTTGCTTCCCCAGAATGAAGATAACCCTGGTGTATGTTTTGAAATTGCTAATGATTTCAAATCTGTGCCACCTCCTTTTCCATGGGCTGCTTTATGGCTTGGGTGTTTGGCCATTTTTATTTTGGTAGTCACTGGCCTACTAGGTGCTGTTAGTAAGGGGTGCTGGGGAAGGGTGAGGAACATGATGAAGATGGACACAAAGACAGGAAGGTTGCAAGAGGAAAGAGGGCTGTGCTTGTCTGCTTGCTGTCCGGACTTCTTTTCCTGGGAAACTTGTCTGTGCCTCCCTTCTTCCACACACCAGCATAGTGTCTCAACAGCGGTAAGAAATGTCGCTGTATTGTTTTCCTGCCACTTGCAGAATCAACCTCATTATATTCTATTTGCCAGCACCAGACACACCCCAAAATTTGGGTTCCAGATATATGGAACCTTAGAGGTATAGGCTCCATCCTATTGTCTTAGGTATTGTCTTAGTCATGGTTTCTATTGCTCTGATGAAACACCATGGCCAAAAGCAACTTGGGGAGGGAAGGGTTTATTTGGCTTATATTCCACATCACAGTTCATCATCAGAGGATGTCAGGACCAGAACTCAAACAGGGCAG
>JAQHUG010000091.1:1204995-1217436 GCA_028555095.1 Dicrostonyx torquatus | reverse complement strand
TTTTTCTAGAGCCTCCTGTAGAGCAGGATTTGTGGATAAACACTGCTTGAATTTGGGGTTATCATGGAATTTTTTTCTCTGTTATTGTGATTGATAGTTTTGGTGTGTATAGTAGTTAGAACTGGTATGTGGTCTCTTAGAATGTGTAGAACATATTTCCAGGTCCTTCTGGTTTTTAGAGCCTTCACTAAAAATCAGATATTATTCTAATAATCTACCTTTCTATGGTATTTGTCTTTTTCCATTCTAGGTTTTAATGCTATTTCTTTGTACTGTATTTTTAGCGTTTTGGTTATTATGTGTCATGGGGAATTTCTTTTCTGCTCCCGTCTATTTGATATTCTGTGTGCTTCTTGTACCTTCATAGGGGCCTCCTTCTTTAGGTTGGGGAATTATTTTCTTAGATATTTTCTGTCCCTTTGACCTTGGTTTCTTCTCCTTCTATATTATTCTTAGATTTGGTCCTTTTAAAGTGTCCCAGAGTTCCTGATGTTTTGTACCAGGATTTTTTTAATTTAATATTTTCTTTGACTGAGGTATCCATTTCGTCTACCTTGTCTTCCATGACTGAAATTCTCTCTTCCACCTCTTGTATCCTGTTGGTGAGGCTTGCCTCTGATGTTTCTGCTCAAGCTCTTACATTTTCCTTTTCCAGTTTTACATCAGTCTGAATTTCTTTATTGAGTCTACTTTCACTTTCCCATTTGGAACTGATTTTTATTTTATTCCATTATATTTTCATAAATTTCATCACTGACTTATTTACATGTTCTTTGAGGTCCTTGAATATATTCATAACAACTGTTTTGTAGTCCTTGTCTTGGGCTTCAGCTATATTGCATCTCTCAGGGTCTACTGCTGTAGGGTTGATGGGTTCTGGTGGGAAAATATTTCCCTGGATGTTTTTATTTGCATTTCTATGCTGTCTGGCCATCTTGGTTTGGTATGATCAGAGTCCGGGTGTTGATATCTGGTCTGGCCTTTGTTAGGTGTGTATACCAGTCCTTGGTGTCTGTTGTCCTCTTTGGATCTTGGAATTATGTGGTGGTGTAGTTTCCTGTTAGATAATGCTTCTGAATCCCAATGCCTGGGGCAAGGGGGTCCCAGATTGAAGATGTTCTTAGGTATTTGGTATTGACACAAAGGGATAGAGATGGGCTAGAAGGAGTGGGATGCCGAGGGGATCTATAGGTATGCAGAAAGCTGGGTCTGCTTTGGGGCCCTTGTCAGAAGTCAGGCCTCTGCTGCTGACCTACTAAGGCACAGGAGATGAAATTGGGTAATTGGAGATGGAGGACAGAAAGGAGAGTGAAGACCACCTACTGGATGTCCCAGGCAGTGTTTCTAGTGGGTTCCCAGGTAAGAGAGGGCCTCTGGGTATCGGTAACTGACACAGAGTGATGGGGTTAGTTATGGACACTGGGTCTGCCCTTAGATTCTAAGGATTCCTCAGGAGGCAGAGAAGGAGACAGGCCCTTCAGGTGGTCTGCTCCGGGGCTGGGGAGGAGACTGGGGAACTGTGGATATCAGACAGGAAAGAGAATGGAGATCACCTACTTGACTCCCAGAACTACATAGCCAGCAGGTTCCCAGGTAGTGAGTACCTCTGGGTATTGGTAGCTGACCTTTCTGCCACTTCCTAAAGACAGACACATTTCTTCTTCCAAAACCAAAATGGTGTGGGAGAAAGAAAGAAACTTATGATTTCATTTTGGCAGCAAAGTACAATTTCTATCCCTCTACCTTGTTCTGTCACAAATTAACCTCAAGTAATAAGAAGCAAACCTGCAACTCCCTATCCCAAGGACTTAGGAGACCATTATCTCTCCACAGCACAGTGCAGAGACGATCTGATTGAGGAAAGGATGGGACTGACGGTGGGCGGTGGGATGCTTTCTAACCCACGTGGTTATAACAGAGAAACATCATCCACTCCATGGAACCTCAGCAAGATTTACAAGGCTTCCACCAGCTACGGAAGACAATTGAGGCCAGAAGACAGGCAAGGTGAGTTGACAGTCTTCTGAGTCTTATTCCTCTTCCTCCCAAGTACCAGGCAATCTAATAAATATCCTTTGCCCACTCCTGTGAGAAGCTTGTCTGGTTTGGGAAACTGGGCCCAGAAGTTCAAGACTCTGGGACAGTAAACCAGAGAGCCAGTGGAAACACCCATCAGCAGATGGCACTGTCCAGACACATCATTTCCAAGTGTTAAAGAACTCCTTTAGCCTCCAATTTCCCTCCGAGGTGAGGGCCACATTGAAATGGCTCCAAAAGGCCACAAGCTAGGACCTCTTCACAGTTCTGTCCTAGATGAAGACCGGTGGGCCCCAAAACAAAACAGACAAAAAAGCAAAGCAAAGCAAAAAACAAAACCAACCCAAACCACAACAAAACCTAAATACACACAAAAAACAAAACCACAAGAGTTTGCATAATTTATGGTCCTCCTGCTAACCTAATCAGGCTGCAGTTTGCCTGAGAAGAAAGCATCCAAACACCCTCTTCCAGGGAGTGCACGGATGAGGGTCCCTTGGGGCTCATTTTTAAGGGCTCTGTGTTTTCAAGTGGGTCTGAATTTCTCTATAAAGTTGCCTCCAGCAACGAATGTTTTCCTTTTCCCTTCTAAACTTTTCCTTCTGCTGAAATCTTTACTGCGCCATGCCTAACTTTATGGGCGACTACAATTCCTTTCACACCAAAGACCTGAGAACAGAAGCAAATAAAATGATTCACTTCCCATTAGGGTGTACTTGGTTCTGCCTTTGAACAGGATTTGACCAGCGAGTGCTGCTCCCAAGCCAATGTCATAGTCCCATATTTCATACTGCAACCCTTAAGCACGAACTCAAACACAAAACCAAGAAATGCCCCAACCTCCCCATCTACGTGTCTATTTTGTTAAGCTTATTATTATAAGTCTTACCAACAAAAATATGAGAATCTAATGAACTTGGCAGTATGTGCACAGCTAATGGTCAAGATCAAATGAGGACAACACTATGGTGACTACTAAGAAAAGTAAACAGAGTCTCCTTAGGTCCTAACCATGCCTCTTCAAGAGGATAGGAAGCACTCACTCCGAGCAGGTATTGTGCATCAGTGCTCATGGCAGTGATAGTCCCAAAGTACCAAAGATGCGAACCTTGATGTCCACTGATGAGAAGATAAACAAACTGTCAAACACACACACACACACACACACACACACACAGAGAGAGAGAGAGAGAGAGAAAGAGAGAGAGAGAGAGAGAGAGAAAGAGAGAGAGAGAGGAAGAGTCAGAGATAGAAGAAGGAGAGATAGAAAGAAAGGGAGGGAGGGAGAAGGGGGCAGGAGAATCATTCAGTCTTAACAAACATATCCCAACATAGTCTTTTAAACTTTAAAGACATTATGCTAAGTGAAAGGAAAAATAGGGCTTGATCCTATTCAACCAATGAAGGAAATCAGTGTGGTCAAGTTCTACCGTACCCCCTTTCTACAGAGACAGAAACCCAAATTCCAGCTAGGTTTGTAAGCTGTCAGTTGGAAGCCACGTTTCCCATCCTCTCTCCCTACTTGGGGTGATCTTGTGACTATGGTTGGCCAATAGGATGGCAGAAGCCATAAGGATTTCTTATTCTCCGGCAGTAGCCCTAAATGGCTAGGCATGTGTTCTCTCCCTTCCCTTCTTACCTTCCTATGAGATGGGCAAGGGGCATGTCATTATGGTGGTAGAGAGGAAAGTCAGTGCCAGCAACAATAGCTAATCTTGTCCATTGGACAGGATGTAGAATCATCTACAAGACAAGCCTCTGAGCCTACACGTGATCACATTTCCAGGAAGGTTTAACCAAGTGAGCAAAGCTCCTCTGAATGTGGGGGGCACTGTTGGAAGGGTGCGGAGCTAGAAAAGAAGAGGAGAAGGTATGCATGTGAATCTGATTCCTGGCTCTGGGCATCATGTGACCGGTTACCTCATGTTCCTGCCTCCTGGCTTCCCTGCCAGGATGGATTGTACCCTCAAACCAGGAGCCTGATTTTGTTAGATATTTTATTATAGCGAGAGATTTACATTGGGTGGTGGGAAAATACTACCCAAGGGAGCTGAGTCCAAGACAGAGCAATCATCAAGAGAGCCAAGGACACCTGACAGTGTTGTGCAGGAGGGGAAAAAAATCCATCTTGTATAATTTATTATTTTTGGTTTTGGTTCCTGGGACATAACACATATTCAAAGCCAAAATGACAGAACAAATTGGATCCGTAGGAGAAAGTCGACCGAAAATGCAAGGTCCTTAAGCAGAAAGGGCCCAAAGAACACGCAGCCTTTGTTTTGCTCCAGAAATAAATTGCATGGGGCCTTTGAACCTAACAAACTGCTGATCCTTGAAATGCCAATGTCTGGAGCCTTCCTTGTAAGTTACCCAAAGCTGAATGATGCTCAGCTTTGATGGGCCTACACTCTTTCCTTTCATCACACAGAGGGGTGAGTTCTCTTGGCACCTAGGCCCCTTTTCCGTACTTTTCCACATAAATGGGGCATTTCCACAGAGATCTTAGCACAAGAATGTGCAGACACAATTTTCTCATCCAAGTTGCTGCCCACGAGTTGGTCACTTGGGAATGAGGAAGTCTAACGGTGTCACTTACACTGAAAAAGAGGACAGATCAGAGACCTTCTTTTGTAGGTTAGGTTGCGGTGACATGCATGCCCTAGGTCACACTAGCATATAGCTCTGCAGGAAAACAAAAGGCATCTGACGTTAAGTCAAACCCACTGGAGGGAGGATTTCATCCCGAAGCAGGATTTCTCCTTTCAAAGTACACATGGGAGCAGACACCTTATTTAATTCAAACTTTCTAACCAATAACTTAGTATCAAAGTGAAAAAATGGAAGAGTAGGGGCTGGAGAGATAGCTCAGCAGTTAAGAGCTAAGCAGTCCTCTGGCTGCTTTTCCAAAGGACCTGGCTCAGTTTCTAGAACCCACATGGCTTTGCTCACAAAGGCCTATAAACTCCAATTCCAGGGAATCTGACACCCTCGTCTGGCCTCCTCAGGCACTAGATGCACACAGTACACAGACACACATTCAGGCACTCACAGACACAAAAATTAAATCTCAATTTCCTTTCAAAAATTGAAGAGCATTTCAAAACTCAAAGTGTTCCATTTGACTTAACCAAAACTTAAGTGAGATCTTACTATATGGATTTTTCCATGGGTTATTTAAATCCTACAACCCTTTTCCTTACAGTTGCAAAAACAGGCCTATAGCAGCTATCACTAGCTGAGCTGGGACGAGAATGAAAGGCTCTGGGGACCAGAGGCTACTCCTGCCATGAGTTAGGAGCACAGGTGACAAAGAGATGAATACGATTGGGAATTGGTCCTCGGTGACAATCGCTGTGTGTGGCTAGGGATGACAGCAGACAGAAACACAAGCATCATGGAAGTCAGAACTCCCTTTCAGCAGCCAGAGAAACACGGGCATGTTATCACTGGGGCTGCTTCAGAATGCCATGCCAGGATCCACGGCAGAGGCCTCCTTAGAGGGGTTATCCATGGCGATCAGGGTAACACACTAACCACCAGCCTCACTACTAGCTTGTCTGAACTCAGTAGTTTCTCAGCTGGGAGTCTAAGATTCTTCCAGGCAATGGTTTCCTCTACCCAGCTATTAATTAAGACAGCCTCTGCTTATATTCCAAACCTGAATTTATTTAATATGGAGGCCATGAGAGCCATGGTTCATGACTTGAGTTTACATAAAATGACCACAGATGGAACCATTAAAAAGGCAACTGAAACTCAGTGGTGATGAACACCTTTAATCCCAGCATTTGGGAGGCAGAGGCAGCAGGATTTCTGTGAGTTCCAGGACAGCCAAGGCTACACAGAGAAATCCTGTCTCTAAAAACAACAATAAAACCCCAAAACAAACCAAAAAGGGCAACTGGAGTATATCAATCTAGAAGTTGGCGGGGAAGGGAAGTGTTTTTTTAGTGAGGACTGAAAACTGAAGATGGGCTTTAAAAATGTTTTATAGGCACATAAATCTTCATAATACGCTAGAAGTAGAAAGTCAAAAAAACCAGGCCTGGTGGCACACACCTGTACGTGCAGCCACTTGGGAAGCTAACACAAGAGGATCACCATTTTAAAGCCAACCCGGGAAACTTAGTAAAACTGTCTCAAAATACACAAAGGACTTGGGTGATACATAGCTCCCTGGTAGAGAGAGCCCTTGCCCAACATCCAGGAGGCGGTGGTTTATCCTCCAGTGCAACAAGACAAGAAACAGAGCAGTCCTGTCTAGAGTTTTAAGTTAGCATTGCTGAGCAGGGCAGGAGACTGCAGTTAGTCAATATGAGTTAAACTGAGGGATAACTAAAGATTTTTCAGAGCACAGATTTGGGGTAAGAGGGCATTCACACCTATGAACCTTGGCTAAGTCTCAAGTCCTGGGCAGTTCAAGGAGGCAGGCATGGAGGTGTGCTAAGATGGTGTTTATAAGGGCAGGGGAAGCTGAGTTCGTGGACTTGGGGGCATATCATCCTGGGGATACTGGGTACGGTAAGGGAACCAGAGAGAAAGACAGAAGAGCTAGTCAGAAATAACACCAAGGAAGTGACCCTCTGGTTGCATGAGCTTATACAAATCACTTTTCTACTTTGGGTACCTGTTACCAGTATGCGAGAAAAAAACAAAACAAAACCGTGGATACGAATGATTGTGAAGGTCGCCCCAGCTCTAAATGGTTCTGGCTCCAAGTCATTATTTCATATAAACCTTAATGGTTATTTTTCCATTAATAAGGTTTAGTTTTTTGAGAAAAAGAAATACAGATTAAAACCAAGGATATTTGCAGACTGCTTATCGGGAGAGGCAGGCCTCACAAAGGATGCTTTTAGGCAGTTAGTATCTGATTATTGCAGATATTAATGTGAGCCAGCAGATGGGACTTGAGTCTGATTTTCAAATGCATAGGGACATAGGAAGAGCCTCTGTGTGTCTTTAGATGGGGCCTGTGCCATTGGCTCTCTATGACATTGTTTTTGCAGCAGCGCTGGCCTCCTTGCAAGTGCAGCAGCTCTTAAGTGACAATGATCTCATGACAAAGCTACTCACGGGTCCCATAAGCAGCATCATACAGCGGTTAATACACAGCTGCCTTCAACAAGAACTTCCAAGGCTCAGGGACACACGTTGAATCATGTCTATTCGTTATGGGTGGTGTTGTATTGTATAATGACATTTTCATTTTCATACATGTATATAATATATGTTGAGTATGTTTTCCCCATATCCCTCCATTTCCCCACTTTCTTTTGTTCCCCATTAGTCCTCTCCCCCAAGTTTGCTTGCACTTTCATGTCATATATGCATACATGATTTTATGTCTCCATACAAAAAAAAATCTAGGGATCAAAGAAAAATCATGTGTCTTTGGACATTGGCTTAATTTGCTTGCCATGATTATCTCTAGTTGCATTCATTTTCCTGAAGATGATACAATTGCATTTGTGTGTGTGTGTGTGTGTGTGTGTGTGTCTCAGAAACTTCCATTGTGTACATGAACACTTACATGCATGCTTTTCCATCAAGGTTGGTTTCATAACTTAGGGTTACACCACTTAGGTATTGGGAATGATGCTGCAGCAAACACTAATGAGCAACCAGCTCTCTGATCTGCTGACCTGGAAGACCTTTGGGAAAATACCCAGGAGTGGTGTGACTGGATCAGAAGGTTGCTCCACCTTGTTGATCTGCGGCCCTGGGACTTAGGAGTTCCTTCTGAAGCCAGCAGTATATTGACCACCGTATTGGATTAGTGGAGAAGCGTCGGTACTCATTTCTGTATTAGCTGGACTAGTTTACATTTCCACCATCACTGTATAAAGGTAGAGTACCTTTGCACTTGTAAAAGAATCCGGGTTCCATGAAAGTTGGTGCGTAATTTATTGAGAAGGGAGGGGATAGCCCTTGTCTTCTCTGAGTCAGTTTTGGAGGTAGGTAACTGTGATAATTATATATATATATGCCCATTGAGAAAATGACTCCACCAGATTGGCCCATAGGCAAGCCAGGGTGGCATTACCTTGATTAACATTTGATGTGGGAGGCTCCAGCCCACTGTGGGTGGTGTTATCCCTAGGCTGGTGATCTTAAGTTATATAAGAAAGCTGAGCAAGTTGTGATTAATAAGCCTCTACACAGTGTTTCTCCAGGGACTCTGTTTGAGTTCCTGCCTCAAGGTTTCTTCCTTTGATTTCCTTCAGGGATGGACTGTATTTGGAACGTTCAAGACAAATAAACCCTCCTCTGCCTTTGTAGCTTTTGGTCATGGTGTTTAATCACAGAAACGGAAAGCTAACCAGGACAGTAGGTTTCTAGTGAGTGCTTTACCTACCTACTTTTCTTGCCTCCATGAGCCCTAGGAGGGCAGAGACTGAATCCCAACTGTGCCAAGCACTCATCCCCACGTCTGAATGGTCCCGGATGGATGGTCCCAACTGTGCCAAGCACTCATCCCAGTGTCTGAATGGTCACAGATGCTCTGTCTGTTCTCACCGAGTTAAAGTTGGCTGGAATTCTTTCTTTTGGAAACAACCTTAGATACTATTTATAAAAAGAGACTTTATGGCTTTCTCTCCTCTTCCCCCCCACCCCCATTTTATCTCTCCTGGTCTCCTGTGGGCTCTCACTTTTCCTTCCTTCCTCCTTTTTCTGTGTTACAGATAATAAAAGGAATTAAGGACTGGCAGAAGTAAAGGACTGACTCAAAATTGCCTGGCGCATGGTATAACCTTAGCAATGCTCCTTGTAGGAAATACTGACAAATGGATTGCTTCTACCATCTTCTGCCCCCTGGGGATAAGAACATTCCACTTTATCTGGGGTGAATACCATCCATGCTGCTGTTTTTGATGAAGAATTGGAGCTGACATAGTGCAGGCAAGCCATCCGATGTTACTTACAATGATGCAGCTGGACCCAGAATTTAGGGCTGTTTGGCAATGAGGCTACTTTATCTAGGCTACAAAGCCACCCCAGGACATTTATGCTATACTACTGTTCATAATAACATCGATTCTTAGGAGTCTTGACTGAATCAAACCCATTAACAAGTGAAATTGGAGGTGTTGTGACATCATGGCTCTAGGTAATTTTTAAGACTGGCTTGGCCAGCAGTCAGCTATGGATTAAGGAGAGGCTCATAGGGCCCTACTAGTTACTGTTTAACAGTGGGTATAGCTAACTAACATCGGCTAACAGATCCTAAGAGACAGAAAGGCATAGTATACAGTTGGGTACCAACCAATGATTCTACCAGTCTTAATTGGATAACATGAAACTCATAGCCAAAGAGACAGTCAAGGTTAAACTCAATGGGACAGAATACAAAGAGTCCTGAATACTAAGAGAGATTTATAGGGAAGAAGTGGGGCTGGAACAGGTGGCAGGAAGATAAGAGAGGGCATGAGTGGTGGTGGGGGACACCAAAATGTATTATATACATATTTATATACATATTATATACATAATTATCAAAGAACAAAATTTATTAATAAGAAAACTAAAGTGAACAATTCCTGAGATCTCCAAATGCATGCAAATAGACACATGCACCTGTATATGTGCGTACACGCAGACACACACAACCACATGCGCACACACAGGGGTGACTAGGGAGAAGATCAGGCCACCGACAGATACCTCAGAGAAATACAGAAAGATCCCATACCATGGACAACATCATAAATATTTATCAACATAAACCTTAAAGATCAGAAAATACTCAAGATGCCGAAATGCACCCGATCTGACAGTTCTCAAAGGATAGGGCCAGCTGACTCCTTTGCCACACATACAGCACCGCCTGGGAGAGGCAGTTCCGGAAGTAGAGCTGAGCTCAGGCAGCGGAATAGGGGTCCCAAGTGGGCAGAAGGATCCAGCGTCCTGAGAGAAGGGGTGAGGAAGAGAAGAACCTGGTATAGATGAGAGAGATTAGAGCAGCCGCGCTGAAGAATGCCTCCCTCCTGGCAGCTCTCCTGGCATCCTGACCCAAACTCCCTTCATTCCCATCGTTTGTCTCCATCCCCGTTACTTGCCACCAAGATTTTTCTCTTTTCCAGCTAGCCCAGTAACTAACATAGAGAAGACCCCATTTGGAGAAGCAACTGTAAAAGGTCTTTTGACTTGGGGACTCAGTCCAAGTAGGCTTCAGAGTTTTTGTTTTTTTTTTTTTTTTTTTTTCCAGCGTGGACAGAAGTCACTCGGAAAGTTCAGACAGAAGCCTCCCTGAGCATACAGAAGCTTCAGTTCTTTTAAGAACTGTTGAGTGTCTAGGTATTTTATAGCATTAGTGAATTATTTATCCGTGGCCTTGAGAAAGCCTTGGAGTCCATAATCAAAACAAGATCCCATCTGAACCAAGCAGAGCAAAGCAAGGAGAAGAGACAGAGAACATGCTTCGGAAACATGAGCTTGCTTTAGGTAGTGTGGAAGTTTTTTTGTTCCTAATGCAGACTTCCATGAGTGTTCACGGGCAATGCCTTGTTATTCTGTCTTCTACTTGGCTTCCCCTGGGGCTGTCTCCAGCCAAAGAAATACTCCTGTGGGCTCCATGGGAGAAGGAACACTATCACTAGTAAACAACGTGTTTGCTTAACAGAGTTGGCCAGTTTTGTAGTATTAGCCATCTTGTCTCCCCCAGAGATCTGAAATGCTTTTCCATCTGATCTTCTGGGGTATCCTATGGCCAAGTGACCCCTAACTTTGGCGAGAGCAATGTTGCTTTCCCAACCTAAGTATGGCATTTAAGACAAAGAGCAGATGGTGCCATGTGATTCATGATTCAAAGACATGTGTAGCCTTGGAAACCAACCATGATGGACTCAGTCTTCACTCTTGAATTCCAAACAGTGCCAACAAGCCCACTGATAGACATGCCATCATTAAATGCTAAGAAACAACCAAGCGAGAGTCGATGAAGAGAAACAAACACTAGAATAATCAAAACTTTACATTATCCGTTAATAGGATGGTTTCAACTAAGGGGCATAACTTATGATCCAGACACTATAATAAGATGAAGAATCCCAAATACTGAGGTTTTCAGCACAGTAGGTATTGCCGCCAATCCCGTCTCAAGTGTTATGGTGGCAGTGATGTTCGTAGGGAGGGCAGGAGGGGTACATTCTGCTGTGTGATTAAGGGAACTAGGTAAATACTGTCCTCTGTCAGGTGAACAGTGGTCCGCTGTGCCTGAGGTGCCACTTCAACACTGGGAAGATCCTGAGATCCTCTGGGGGCTGGAAGTATGCTGGGCCGTATGGGTCCAGGTACATACAACAAACGCCTTTTAAAGGAGCCATTGTTGTGTTAGAGACTTCCCTTTTGGACCAAGACCTTCAGACAAGCATGGAAAAGAGAGAGAGAAAGAGAGAGAGAGAGAATCCATGCACCATTCCTACATGAGTTAGTTCTACAAGGCAGGGCTTAGGCCACACCCTCACCCCCACTAGAGGCTACTGGAGTGAACAGGTAAATCACAGGGAAAGTTGTAACACTATTGTGAGGGCCACCTAGACCATACACCTGCCCAAGGATGCCCTAATGAAGCTGACGAGAATCAGGTCCTGTTTTGAAGTTGCATTGACAGGTCACATACTAAGCATTGGAACTCAGCAGAATGTCACTCTGCAGAGCCTCACAGACCTGTGAAATGCCATCTTCCTCTTTGTGACATAGCTCTGAGAGGTCACTGTGAGCAAATTCCATAACACTTTCCTGTGTTTCTCCTGTCACAGGGAAGGTGGCCCCACAGTGGTGGAGACCGTCTTCAATCAAACACCAGGCTGGAACCGGGCATGACATTTCACTTCGGCTTGGCACCACTAGGATGGCTTTCAACTAGGAAAACTAACTTATGCACTGGATTCCAGGCACTATAGAAGCTAACGGGCACAATGACTCTGGTCAATCACTGTCTCTCAGGTGTCAAGAAGCCTTCAACAGGTGTCAGCCCAGAGCTGACAGCCTCTTTCATCTATCAAATGGTCAGTGATGCTCTTAAGTATCCCTCCAGCCTTCCTAATGAAGCAGCTCTGCCAAGGCCCACTGAAGCCTCCATGGTGGGGTGGGAAAGCCTCACTCTGGAGGGCATGTAGCGAAGGATGCCACAGGGGCTTCACTCACTTTCCTTCCCGTGCTCCCTGTTGGACCCTTTTTTGATAGAAGGAAACCAAGAAGCAGAAAGGAAATCCAGCCTTTGGGTCTGCCTTTCCTTCTGGCAAAGGCACTGACCCTCTTATGGTCAGATCCCCAGCCTTGCCTCTGTGGACATCCAGAAAGGGTGGGGAAGAGTCTCCTTGACAGTAGCACATAGGGCTGAGTCATCTCAGGGTCCTTGGGACCACAGGTAAGGTGTGCAGTTACCTCTACTGCATGGGT
>JAQHUG010000091.1:1172691-1203520 GCA_028555095.1 Dicrostonyx torquatus | reverse complement strand
CTTTATTAACCAATGAAAGTAACACAAAATATAAAAGAACCCTCCTATACCATGGACCATCTGGTTGGGGGACTTTGGAGGACTTTGTGAAACTGGGGGGATGATGTGCTAGCTGGGGCTGTTCCCCCCCCCCCGTTTCTAAGACAGTTTCTTTTCCTTCTGCACCTGTAGCTTTAAAGGCGGTGCATGGGACAACCCCCAATTACTATACTGACACAAGTAAGCTTAAAAAGGCCAGTTTGTCCTTCCTTAAACATATGTTGGGGCTGTGGGGGCAGTTAACACAGAAAGTGTGTTTGCAGCAAGAGACCTGACCTGCTGTTTAGATGAGATGAGTGGGCCAGGAAGGGACCCGCTCAGACCTTTCTCTGCTCAGGTGAGGGGTACACAGTTTCCTTATACTATTTGAGTTCCAGTTCTGCTGCCCTCATTCTAGTTCCTCAGAACCCTTCATTCCATTTGGGCCATCGCCCTATCTGCAGTTAACATGCCAAGAGAGCACAGGCTGTGTCTCTGGTTATCTCCTGCTTCCAATTAAGAAGGCTTCAGCCAGATTCCTTTGTGTGACCCTCGGGCCCCAGCCTTGTAAATGGCACACTTTCAATTATTTATCTAAACAAAGGTGAGCCAGAGGGCAGCTGGCAGCGGCAAACACATGCCCAGTGCACTTGAACTGGACTTGCAGCCTTGGAATTCTTCAGCTTACATGACTTGGCATTGTGGATTGAATTTCCTCTAGGGGAGGGGGTGAAAGGCCCATTAGGGACAAAGCCATAAATTCCATTTCTGAAAGAGAAGGCTTGCCAGAGAGGAGCTATACAAACGCCATGCTGGTCCACTGGTGGTGATTTGGTTGCTAGGATGCAGAAATCAAACAGTCTTAACTCTCTGGCAGGGAGGAAGGGCTGCTGAAGCCATTCCAGTTTTGAGCTGTCTCTCCCATCAGAGGACACATAACATTCTACATCCCCCATGAAATAACAAATTCCCCGATGAAGGGACAGAGACCTCCAAACAGTTCTGCAAAGGTAGCAAAACGAGAGGCTGTCTCATACAAACTGGCTCCAGGTTTCTTCAGACTAATGCCCTGCCCTGCTTTCCCTCCCTGTGGGAAATGGGCTGTGCCTATTCTGTTGAGGGGCCATCTTATGGTGAAACAGTGACACCATCCGCTCAGCTATCAGTACAGATGGTAGCTGTGACATGAGAAATCTGAACATCATGGATGGAAATCGAGTTCCCACACACATACCATCAAGTGTCATTGGCAGGAAAGACACTGGAAAGAAAACCTGGACGTCAGGGTACTTGGGTAGAAGGTCCCAGAGACTGCGCTGTTCTTCACTGAGTGGAGGCTATGAGTTCACTCTCGCTGTCAGTACACCAGGCCATAGGATTGTGCCGTGGAAGGGCATTCCATCAGGAAACCGAGGTTTGTGGAGGTTAAGCACCTTGGCCAGCTCATGTAACCGACAAGTGACTGGATTGGAACTGCACCCAGGTATCTGACTCCAAAGCCTGGGTTCCTGATTACCCCATAACACAAACCTTCTATGCTGGCACTGACATCTGGACATGACTCTGCCACCTTCTACCATCTCTGCTACTGGTTTTCTCAGTTCAGACCTTAAAATCTCCCTCCCTCACCTTTTCAGAGCCTCTTAATTGATCTTCCTGATGCCAGGCTTAGTCTCTACTTTGTCAAGTGCGAACATTTTACATGCACACACATGCACGCGCGCACACACACACACTCTATGCAATATAATCTTTCGGCTCTCATTGTCCAAAAGTCACATCGGAATCTCTTACAGAGTGTAGGTGGCCCACTCCACTCTTTCTGGCTTTTTCTCTGTCATCCCTTGCTTTGATCCAGTCACATCAACTACCCTGACTATAGCTCCCTATTCGCAGGAGGGCCTCATCTCCACCCCCTTCTGTCTATCTGCTGGTCCAAGGCAGAGATGCCCTCTGTAAAACGTTTTCTCTTTCCTCCTTCAGATATCATTGGTTGACACATTCATCTGCCCATGTGGGCCATGGGCTTTTAGAAGGCCCGGGTCTCATCGTGTTCATCTCAGCATCTTCCTCCAGATCTGGCAGAAGTAAGTGCTAAACATATCTTAGACACCCAAGCCCTTTGCTCTCTGACTAAGCAGAATCCCATGGTTGAAAAAAAATTACCAAGATCATTGAGTTTTTGACAACTAAATATATATGCGTAGGGCCATGTTGTAACTGACCTAAATAATTCCATACTGGAATTCTTGGCTTTTATGTATTTCTGGAATAATTCCAAGAAACTAGATTTAAGTAATTAGATTCTAGCTATATGCATGTTTTCTTGATTTTGTAATCTAGTTTTATTCCACTCCAAAGTATTTTCCTCAGCAGAAGTCAGCCATTATTGATAGCAGTATCTGACCCTAGAATAGCTACTTTTTTCTTAGCCTGAAAACAATTTTCTTAATTAGGGGTTTTACTATCCCTTTCCTCACTTATTTAAATATTGGGAGCCTCAATTATGTTGATCAGCAAATTAAAGCAGGCATGTTTTAGAAGTACCCTTAGGCAAACTCCAGGGCGGGTTTTCTCCAATGACAACCCGCTGGAGGCTAAGCCCTCCTGCCTGCTCCATAGGAAACAGAACCCTGTGAACCTCTGCCCACATTCCCAGGATTTATCTTCAGTCCCTCTCCCACTCCAGTGTCTTCTTTTGTTCTCCAAGCCATGAAAAACTGTGGCCTCCTCCCCTCTCACACCGCCACAGCACTTGCTGTCTGTGCCACTGTGACTGTGTAAAAGTTATGTAGCAAATCATAGCGGAAAGGTCACACAGTTAGGGAAGTGAAGCCCTGGGCTCCCTCCTGGGACACTGGGAGGCCAGCTCACTTCTCCGATCATTTCCTCATTGCGGAACGAGAGGGCTACATTGGCTGAGTGAGAGCCGCTCTGCATTCTGCCAGTTCTCGATGTGTATGAAAAATGCCAGATTATCTTGATAATGCCTGGCAGCCGGCCAGCAGGATGGAAGGAGAAGTGGGAAAGTAGAGAACTCTGGGACACGGTCAAACTCCTCACAGCTGAAAACAATGGCTTGGCGGCTAGGTCCCTCTTCATTTTCCGAGGGTTCCACATGATGACATCTTCAAACTAAACATGAAACCCAGAGATAGCCCTGAAGGATAAGCGGAGCTATTGCTGGGCCCGATGCCATGCTCTGGATTAGCTATGCTATCAAGTGTTTATCCTAAACTGGAGTTATCACAATGACGTACAAGACACAGAACCGCACTCACAGGAAAAACTGCCTCAACATTCCTTTCAGTCATGACCAAGGAGTGTGAACACAGGCATCCTGCTTTAGCTTAGCCACTGTGCACCCGTAACCTGAATGTGAAAAAAGAGACACACGAATCTGATTTGGCAAGAGAAAGGGGGACTCGGAGAACCAGCACTTTTCTTACTAAGTTACCCCATTTCATATTTCCTAAACTAATTAATAAAGGAATGCTAAGTTGAAAACAAAAGAGTCATTCAGAATGAAAGAGAAATACTAGGAGAAAGAGACCTTCAGCAGCAGAGCACTAGACTTAAGGCTAAGTCTCCTGGAAACCAAGCCCCCAAAGGGAGTTGAATTCATTTCCATGCAGGTTTACCTGTGAGTTAAGACATTTATTAACAAAACAAAAAAGCATGTTTACCAGTGTGAATCCTAATCCAAGATGGAGGGCAAAGTGAGATTAGGATAATTCAAGGAGGGATTGCTTGCATAGAGACTAAACTGTATGTGCTTGGTTGGGGGTAGTGGTGTGGAGGAATGGCAAACCCTTGGAGCCAGGCACAGCAGAAATATGAAGATTGAATGGTATTCACTTCCAAAAATTCTTGTCCATCAAGGAACCTCAGACTATGATCTTACTGTGAAATGAGGTCTCTGAAGATGTAAATAAGGACTGAGGTGAGATCATTCTAGATCTAATAACCATGTATGAATGAGAGAATAGAAGGTGGAAAGAAGGTAGACATGTGAACATGGAGGCAGAGACGGAAATGAGTTACTGCCACGTCAGAAACACTAGGGATTGTTGCTTCAGCAGCAGCAAGTGAAGGGAGGTAAAGGAGAGTTCTTCCCTCAAGGTCCCCAGAAGGACTTAACCTTCCTGACATCCGGATCTCAGACGTCTGGTCTCCCAGACTGCAACCGTGTCCATGTCTGAGGTCCTAAGCCACTCGGTCCATGGCCATTGCTCAGGGAAGCTCAAGGAAACTAAGATACCCCTCCCAACACACACACACACACACACACACACACACACACACACACACACACACACACACACACACTTCCTAAAGGGGTAAAGAGGAGCAGACAGCAACCCCAGTGTGAGGCACATGGTGACCTTCAATGAAAGAGCCACGTGTACCCATACGGAGTCAGTAAGCATCAACCCTTTGAGATGGCTAGGCAGGGCAGCTCTGCTGGCATGCGCAGATGAGGCAGTTCTCATGACAGGCAGACTGAAAGTCCAGTTTATAGTCATCACCTCTGAGAAGGGGAAGCTGGGAACCACCAACCTATACCTTTGCTGTCAGTAAAGCGGTTATTACTGCCCCAGATACAAGGGAAGGTTAGCATAAGCCAGTCCCCCAAGTCAGGTCCACTCCTCCTCAACTCCTTTTTAATTGAGGTTTGCTCAATTCAAGCCTCCGGGTTGTGTGTGTGTGTGTGTACGCACGTACACGCAGACAGCCTTCACTGTGGCATTTACTGAATTTCTGATTCCAGAACCTGCATCCTTAGTCTGACCTCCTACTCCAGTCCAAGTCCATTTTCCAATGACCCCAGGAAATCATCACCAAGGGATCTCAGAAATTGTTCAAAGTCAAAACATCTGAAAAGGAGACATCTGTGTTTTTCCAAAATCAACATCTTCAGATTTGCTTGTCTTGTTTCTCTAAACTGTCTTGGCTTAAATCCTGATTCACTCACTGTTTCCGAATGTTAAGGCCTGTCAGCAGCCATATGCTTCTCCCTGCTTCTATTTCTGTCTGACCAGCCTTGCTCATAGCCAGGCCATAGTCACATCCACTTGAATAATGGCCAATGAGTTCTAGTGATGGCCACAGTCCTGGTCCCACTTCACTGTGCCCAAGGCTATCCTTTTGTTCTGTTTCTCCCATGGCCCTACCTCATGTCCTCTATGAGTCCTAACTCTCTCCCTGGTTCCAACTCCATGCTACTTTTCCAGTGTATTTCCCCATGTATGTCAACATGAACGTCCTGTGAAGCTGGCTGCTTCCTGTCCTCTGAGCACACTACAGTCATTTTTTTCAGATCCATTCGTCATATGATGCCAGCTCTCTGGACTTCAGAGACCAGGATCTACCACAAATCCAACTGTATCGAATGCATTCTTACCATTATATATGTGTGTAGCCAGAATTCCCCTTGTGACTACTACTGGTTATCAAACCCTTAGGCCTTTCTTTATGTCCTTCTTTGTTGCAAGGAGAGGGCCCACTTCGTCCTGGCTGCCTGGCTAGCTTAGCCCTGAAATAATCACACAGAAACTGTATTAATTAAATCACTGCTTGGCCCATTAACATTAACTTCTTATTGGCTAAGTCTTACATCTTAGTTTAACCCATTTCTATTAATCTGTGTATTGCCACGTGGCAGTGGCTTACCGGGAAAGATTCAGCATGTCTGTCTCTGACAGCTCCATGGCGTCTGACTCTGCTCTCTTCCTCCCAGAATTCAATTGTCTTCTCCGCCTACCTACACTTCACCTTATCAGTTTCTTTATTCATTAACCAATACAAGCAACACATTGACAGAAGGACCTCCTACAGCACTTCTTTATGAGATTGATTCAGGTAAAAGGTTGCAGTAATGGGTGTTTCTGTGGGACAAAGAAACATTACAGCACCACGACAAGAACTTGGGCACTAAGTCAGGCAGCCCTGGCTAGAATCCCACCGA
Source organism: Dicrostonyx torquatus (assembly GCA_028555095.1). Lineage (NCBI taxonomy): Eukaryota > Metazoa > Chordata > Mammalia > Rodentia > Cricetidae > Dicrostonyx > Dicrostonyx torquatus. The sequence goes on along the minus strand of JAQHUG010000091.1, from coordinate 1,197,534 downwards.
GGGCACATTAGCATTAAGACACTTCAAGGAAGGTTGCTTACACAGAAACCACTTTACTATCTGTGGAAACAGAGAGTGACAAGAAATTCAAGAGACAAAACCTCCCAAGGACCATATCTCTCTTACGGACCCAATGCTTCCAGATATATTGGAGTCAAAATTTAAATTATAGGTGGCCCAGATAGGAGAAGTTGCCTGCTGGAAGACACCAAACAATTATCTTCACGATTTGCTTTGTTTCTGGTCTGGAGACAATCAGAAACAAACATCCATAGCACAGGTTTTTGTTTTTTTATGAATTAAAACAGAATTGGTATTTCTGTAATGCATGAATTGTCCTATGTTCTCTATTACAGACTGTCCACAACAGATATGGACTGTTATATGATTTCCAATTCTGTTGGTTTGGTCTATTGCCTCTTGTAGATGGCCTAGCCATTAAACTCAAAAGCCAACCTGAAGGATTTCTCTATGAAGAATCAAATAGGGATGAAAATCAAATGCTTACATGTTGTGGCTGAGATGGACAATTATCTATCTGTTCTAGGGTTTTAGAGGGGCAACCTATCAATTGCTACCATTAGCAGGCAAAAGAAGATCCCAGCAATGCTATCTTTATTCTTACAGTGGGACCAATACTAATGAAATGCTAACATTTCTGTTTTGAATGTAATTAATACCAGGAGACAGGATAAAAAGGCAAAACAACAAAGAATTTTTTCCTTAACCAGAAATTCTCATAAGCACACATTGAAACAATGAGCTTTTGGACCCATTTTGAAACTAGCACATTTCCGAAGCTCACAACAGCACACGGCACGAGACAGAGGCTTCAGCACTCAGTGGAAATGTGTCATTCATATGGGAAGGAATTAAAAACAATCATATCACAGTACTTTCTATTAATTTTCCTGGATCCAGATAGATTCTTCTGTCTAAAAAGTACTTTTAGATGGTATTAATTGATTGACTGAATACAATTTCTTCTGAGTGAGACACGGAGTAATAATTAAAGTGAGCCAACATGTTCTCAAAGGGATGGGGTGAGGGTGGTTTAAGGGGAAGGTTGGGAGAGGGAAAGATTGCAGCTCTTGGACCAGGATGCTAGGCTGTCAGAGGCAGGAAGCTCACCAAGAAGCCAGCGGTATCCATAGTCCAGGCCAGGGTGATGCAGGGAGAGCCAATACTGAAATATGAGTCCCCATTACTGTAAAATCCAAATGCTGCTGACACTGAGAAGCCCAGCATGGCAAACATCCTTTTCTTTAACCTTGAAGGACGCTGGAGTCTGCTCTGTAGGAGCAACCGCTACTGCTCTACAAAAGCTGGTGAATGCTGGACTGTCTCCACGTTTGCCCAGTGGATGAGCTCTCAGTGGGTGGCAGTTTGGGGAGTTTCCACTTCACCATGTTGCTTGTACTGTAGAGGACACTATGGTGTCTCATTAGATCTCAGGCCACCATTGATGATAACATGAACCACAGCTCTGCCTATTAGATTTTTTTTTAAGTTGCCAATCACTGAAGTTTTAAAGTCATTCTTTCGATCTTTCATAGGTCATTACATCACAAGAAATATGTGTGTGTGTGTATATATATATATACACACACACACATATGCAGGGTTATAAAAGAGATTGGGAGCATCTTCTGCCTTATTTTGAGACAGTGTACTTGCTCACTATGTACCCCTTGTTGGCCTGGTGGTGCTTACTATGTCGATAAGGCTGGCCTCACACTCACAGAGATCTGCCTGCTTCTTCCCCCAGCTGGGATTAAAGCTAAGAGAGTCTCAGAATGCTTTTACGTACAGAACATGACTTTGTGGGCACCCAGAATGGACCTGTGACTCCTCCTGGGAGAATGCTGTTGAAGATGTCAATTTTGTCCCTTCTCTGTGACTAATGTCACAAGATTTTATTATCATGTGCCACAAGAGGGCTTTACTGCACCCTCAGGACCTGGCAGCTGAGACCCTGATTGCAGTTGGTTGTTTTTGTTTTACTCTTTGGGCTCTTTGGAGGCCCACCACCCAGCTCCCAAAAAAATCACACACGGAGACTTTTTCTTGCTTATGAATGCCCAGTCTTAGCTTGGCTTGTTTGCTGCCAGCTTTTCTTAAATTATCCTGTCTACCTTTTGCCTTTATGTTTTTTTCTTTTTCCTATGTCTGTATATTTATTCTTTCCTTCTTATTCCATGTGTGGCTGTGTGACTGGCCTCTGGACTCCTCCTCTCCTCTTCTTGCTTCTCATCTTTCTCTAACCAGAAGAGATTTCTCCTCCTTTTTATTTACTCTGCCTGCCAGCGCCACCTATCCTTTCTCCTGCCTTGCTATTGGCTGTTCAGCTCTTTTCTAGACCCATCAGGTGTCTTAGACAGGCAAAGTAACACAGCTTCACAGAGTTAAACAAATGCAACATAAAAGAGAATGTGTCACATGTTTGCATCGTTAAACAAATGTTCCATAGCATAAATGAAGGCAACACACCTTTAACTAATACTCTACAACATCTGATGGTAGTTTTGATGTTGCTATATCCACTGTTTGTACAGGTGCACAAACTGTGTACCAACTGATACTGGAGGACAGCAATTTGATCTAGACATTGAAATGCACAAGACTTCATGTCTGAAGAGTGATGACAGCTAAGAATAAAGATAAACAATCATGGTTTAGTTCTAGGGAACTTGACCTTTTCATAGCTCCTTGAGGCACAGCTCCCCTTCCTCAGTGCAGCATAGTACAGAAGCCCTTCCTCGTCTATGAGAGAACCCCATCCTTGAAAGGATCCACCCATGACTGGGCTAGAGCAATGGAACTGATTAGGAGCTTTGAAATAAGAAACTGGTGTCACCCATCAGTCATGGAGAACAAAGATGAGCACTGGGTGGTTGTATGGTTTAGGGAGCCATTTTGGGAGCACCTATAAGTTAAATACACACAGGAAGAGAAGAAAGGCAGAATGGGATAGACCCATACAGAAGCCACAAGAAGGTAGGTGATGTGGGATTCCCCTCTGTATGCTGTGAATATGTTTTATTACCATTGGTTAATAAAGAGGCTGCTTTGGCCTATGGAAGCGCAAAATATAGGTAGGTGGGATATCCGAGCAGAGAAAAAGGGAGAAGGCAGAGTTGGGGAGATGCCAGCAGCTGCTGGAGGAATAAGATGCCAGAGCATTACCGGTAAGCCACAGGGCACGTGGCTATACATAGATTACTAGAAATGGGTTAATTTATAGTAGAGCTAGCCAGTAAGAAGCTTGAGCCATAGTTCAAACAGTTTGCAATAAAGATTAAGCCTCAGAGTGGTTATTTAGTATCTGGTGGCTGAGAGAGAAACCTCTAGTTACAGGCAGGCATTTAAGGAGACACAAAAATTTATCTTAGCTCTTGATTCTGGCTCCCATGAGGCCCGTGTGTACATTTTCTGTCTTTGGGTTTAGTGATTACTTTGAAACCTCCCAGTAAATCCCCATTTTCACCCAAGGGAAGAATACTGGGATTATACTGAAGCAACAATAGACAGCTGTGGGAGCTGGAACCCTTCCAACTTCATCCCTCAGAAGGACAGAACTCAGGGGCACCCTGGGCATGCTCATATAATCATGGCAGATCTGGCACAGGTAAGCAAGAGTCCTGAGCCCCTCAGCCCACAATGGAGTTGCCCTCACCCAGAAACTTGCCAGAACTCTGTTTTTTGTTTGTTTGTTTGTTTTTGAGGTGAGTTCAAGTTGGTCTGTGGAGGAAAGAAAAGTGTGTATTATTGAGAAATACTAGCCCTGGATGGCAGAGGGAAAGCCACCTTGGCTGAAAACACAGGCAGCCATTCCTTCTCCACTTCTGCCCACACTCCATCCCACAGGCAGAGCCAAGAGGCGGAGCTGTCAGGTCTTAGGGCTTGCCCAAATGAAAACCACTCTCTCCTTTGTGACAGGAGTTTCAGGGGGGAAAAGGTTAAAGAGGTGGAAGACAAGAGCTGAGGAGATTGCTCAGTTGGTGAAGTGCTTGCTGCACAGATGGAAGAATCTAAGTTTGATCCCCAGAACTCACATAACAAGTCCAGTATTATGGCGTACTTGCAATACCAGGACTGGAAAGATAGAGACAGGAGGAGATGCTGGCCTCAAGGGCTAGCCAGCCTAACCTAATGCGTGAATCCCAGGTCTTATCGAGAGATGCTCTCAAAACAAGGGTGACATCTCCCAAGGAACAGCACTCAGGGTTGACCTTACACACATGCACATATATCTGCACACATACACGGAAAAAGAGAAGGAAATGGGGGGCCGTGCAGAACATCCTTCTGTGGAGGATACCTGTGATGAAGCAGCAGAAGGGTTAGCACGGTATAGGAATGGCATGGGTATAGGGATAGGACGCTTAGAATGGAGAAAAGAGGGACATCTAGGCACACAAACCTTTTCTGCCTGTCTAGAAAATTCCACACTCCAGCCATCTCCTTTCTTAGTGATTTTATTCTAAGGCTGCCCAGGTCTAATGTTATCAGGTTGCTTGACATTACAGCCAGGTGTGCCATCTGGGGGATGGTGGAGAGGGGTGCCCAATGGTCACTTCCATCACACATCTGCTGGGTAGCCTGGGAGCTTCTGGTGGCAGAGAAAGTCCATGAGCTTGGGAGGCACAGGAAAGCTACATCCTGGTTGCTCTTTAAATTGACAAAGGCCATGTTTAGAGAGGAGGAGGGGTAGAGGCTTGAGAGGATCCACATGGGAGAGTCTTGTGATTAAAAGATCTGGAAAAACCCATATTACAGATTGAGGTCACTGGGGAAATAGGCCATTAGATGAAGGGCTTGTGTCAAAACCATGAGGATCTAAGTTGGATCTCCAGAACCCATGCAAAACTGAGTCTCAGGGCTGGAATTCAGGCTCACATTTGACTGCTCCTGCAAATCCTGGATTTCTCTTGTCATGTAACCCCATTTCCCAGGAAGCCAAGAGAGAAGCAACAGTGTTGTGTTCAGTCCATCAAAGACTGGCTGCTGGGGTGGGGGGTGGGGCGATGGGAGCCTGGCTGGGCTGTACCTTCGCCTGTAAGAGACACGGATACCCAAGAACAGAGCAAGCACAGCGGTGGGAGCCCTCCCACATGAGCCATGGCTCTGTGATTGTTTCCTGCAAACACTCACATGCCACACTGTTTGCCTATAAAATATTTATAAGATTAACACAAGAGCTCTTTCAAACAGGGAGTGATTCTTCATCTTTTAGAACAACATTGAACTTAATCTTGAATGGCTATGCATCTGAGAGAAGGGAATTAAGGCCCGCAGTTCCTTATATACTATACCAGCCACAATTCCCAGTGGTAATTTACACTTACAAGACACTAGGAGGTAGACAGACTCCCTGGTAATGAAGGTAGATAGGTAGCAGGGCCATGGCTAGGTAATAAAGGAGGCAAATTTTCTTTCCTGTTTTTTTTCTTTTAAAAATAATCTTATTTTACATACCAATCCCAGTTCCTTTTCCCTTCTGTTCTCTCACTCTTCCCATTTTCTCCCCACCCCACCCCCTATCCATTCCTCAGAGAGGGAAAGATCTCCCACGGGGAGTTAACATAGTTTGTCATATCACCTGAGACAGGACCAAGGCTGAGCAACGTATCCCTCCTTAGGGAATGGGCTCCAAAGAGCCAGGTCATGCACTAGGGATAAACACTTGTTCCACTGCTAGTGGCCCCACCAACTGCCCATGCCACACAACTATCACCCTCATTCAGAGGGCCTATTAGGTCTTATGCTGGTTCCTCAGCTGTCAGTCCAGGGTCAGTGAACTCCCATTAGCTCAAGTCAGCTGTTCTGTGGGTATCCCCATCATGGTCTTGACCCCTTTGCTCATAATGTTGCTCCTTCCTCTCCATGGCCGGACTCCAGGAGTTTGACCCAGTGCTTAGCTGTAGATCTCTGCATCTGCTTCCATCAGTTATTGGATGCAGGCTCTATGATGACAATTATGGTAGTCGTCTATCTGATTACAGGGGAAGGTACACTCTGCACTATTGCTTAGATTCCTAGCTGGGGTCATCCTTTTGATTTCCTGGGAGTTTTCCTAATGTCTGGTTTCTTGCTAACCCCACAACGGCTCCCTCTTTCAAGGTAATGTGGGATTTCCCTCTGTATGCTGTGATTACCATTAATGAATAAAGAAACTGCTTTGGACCTATAGCAGGGCAGAACTTAGCTAGGTGGGGAAAACTAAACTGAATGCTAGGAGAAAGAAGGGCAGAATCAGGGAGATGCCATGGAGCCACCACCAGAGTCAGACATGCTGAAACTTTGCCGGTAAGCCACTGTCACGTGGCGATACACAGATTAATGGAGGAGTCACAACCTACAGATTGATAACCATTGCTGTAGGATATTTTCTTAATTAATGAAGGATGCAGGGGAGGACCCAGCTTATTGCGGATGGTGCCATCCCTAACCTGGTGGTCCTGGGTTCTATAAAGAAAACAGACTGAGCAAGCTATGAGAAGCAAGCCAATAAGCAGGACCCTTCCATGGCCTCTGCATCAGTCGCTGCTTTCAGTTTCCTGCCCTGTTTGAGTTCCTGTCCTTCATTGATGAACAGTCAAAGTTCTCTAGGAGAACAGAAATGAAAGAATGAATCTATATACAGGAAGAGAATTTATTAGAGTAGCTTACAGGCTATGGTCCAACTAGTACAACAACAGCTGTCTACCAATGGAAAATCAAAAAAATCCAGTAGTTATTCAGTCCACAAAGCTGGATGCCTCAACTGGCCTTCAGTATGTGACAGATTCCTGAAGAAGTAGGTTATAATGTCACTGAAGGAATGAATTTACCCATGACAGTGAGGGCAAGCAGGCAGAGAAAGCCAACTGTCCCTTATATAGCCTGTCACCAGAAGGTATGGCCCGATTAATAGTGGATCTTTCCACCTCAAAAGGTCTGGATTAAGGTATATCTTCCCACTTCAAAAGATCCAGATGAAAAGTGGGTCTTCCTACTTAAAATGATTTAATTAAGAAAAAAATCCCTCACGTGTATACTTTGTGTTTTAGTTAATCTCAGATGTAGTCAAAGAGTGATGTGGAATCGTAAGCTATATAAACCCTTCCCTCGCTACTTGTGTTTGATCATGGTGTTTCATCACAGCAATAGAAACCCTGACTAACTGCCATTGCTAAGGTTTTCCCAGCAGCCACCAATGAATCTCCACCATTACAGCATTTCTGCTCCTAGTTTGGTTGGTGCCTGGAATGCCATAACTGGGGCTCAGCTCAGACACATACAGTTGTATTCTTCTGTTGGAAAAAACTAGGAGGCAGGAAGTTCTCACTTGTATTTTACATTTTAAACTCATGCCTGTTTATCTATCTCTAAAGATGACACAAGGTCCTATAAGATAATTAATAAAATACAAGAGAAGAAGAGTAAGACACAGAGATTCAAGAAGGGAGATGGCCAAGAGGGAAAGGGAAGCACATGTGCATGCACGAGAGAGAGAAAGAGAGAGAGAGAGAGAGAGAGAGAGAGAGAGAGAGAGAGAGAGAGAGAGAGAGAGGACACCCACATTATGATTGGAAAATCACAGTCCACAGCTGTCTATGATGAATCCTACACTGGTGTTGACACTGCCATTCCATAAATAAGGGCTTTGTTTTATTTGAATCAAATTATTCAGGAATAAATACAGCAAATTTAAATATTCAAAGGGCATTTACTTACTCAGTGCCCACTGACAAGTGGAAGTTCATTAAACATGACATGCATGGGAAGCAGGGCCTGCTGCTCCTAAGAACTGCCCAGATCTGCAATTCATCCTTAAATAAGTGTGCACACAATGGCTTTTGGCTATTAAGGTGCTCCAGTGTCCATACTTTCTCAGAGAACCTCTGATCTAGTTCTTGGTACCACCAATTCACACCACCTCTGTGCAGTTGCCCCTTCAGATGGTTGGCACAAGTCCTCAAAGACCTTGTCTCAGGTGTGATTGAAGAGGACAAGGTCAAGGTAATGTGTATCTGGGGAAGAGTTGGTTTGTTTCCATTTTTTTTTCTAATTAACTTTTCAGAACACAATTGCCTTTATTCATAGAAGCCACAGGGAAGGGGGGAGAGGACACAGATTTTCTTCTCCAAAGGGACCTCTACTTGTCTGTGCTGCTAAGAATGCCAATATCTCCAACTCTTCATTAAGGGAGGGGGATTAAAAAAGAGGCAGTGCAAATGAGAAAGACCAGCGGGTACGCAGAGGAGGGCAGGAGCCGCCAGTGTTTGATGTTGCAAAGGTGCCTCCCTTGGCGCCCAGGGGATGGATATTAGTCGTTAACATTCCACAGACGGGGCAGCGTGATCTGCGCTGAAAAGAGGGGGTGTTAGCGCATTTTATCTTGTTTATCCTTCTGTTCTGACTCACTATCAGGGTCTGTTTTTCGTCCTGAGAAATAATTTGGCTCACTACTGTGACCACCCTGACTTGCAAGTTAAACCTCTGCTTAATTGGTGTTCACATTCTGACCTGGTTTCTCTGACACCATGGGGACCAGTCACCCCAGCTCTTCAGTAAGGTTATAGCAAACTGTGTAGGAGTGTGGGATACACAGCACAGTGACCAGGACATTCCAGCCAACATGGAGGCTGCTTTGATGAGCGTTTGCCATGGCAACCTACACTACTGTATATGAGTCTCTATCAAAATGTGACATTCTCATGTCTCTTCCTTGACACTATATACACGTCTTTCAAACCAATTCCATGCGCAGGCTCAGGTCATCCCCAGATGTCTGCTCCTCTCCATCTAGAGAGACTCTTCTTCCTGGGTCTTGGTCACTTTCCTCTTATCTCGTCCACATGGAGTCTAACCCCAGACCAATGTGATCCTGGAGGTCCTTGAAGTTGTTGGTAAGGATCCAGAGCAAAAGCTGCAATGGTTGGGGTTAATCTTCAACTTGACAGAATCTAGAGCTGCCCGAGACACAGGCCTCTGAGCTGCTCTCGGGAGATCCGTCTTCATTTGGGGCAGAACTATTTAGGGGATTCTAGACTGGCTGCATATGTGGGCAGGCAAGTAGCAGCAGCCTGCATTGCTGACTTCTCCCAGCTGCAGCTGCAACGCTTGCTGCTCCCACTGCCCCAGCCTCCCTGCCATGATGTAAGAAGTAAAAATAAATCCCTCCTTCCTGAAGGTCCTTTTGTTAGGACATTTTACTTATCAATGGGGAAAGAAATGATGGCAAGAGTGGATGAAACAAGAGCAAGAAGATAATAGAGGGAGAGGCCATGACACTGCAGACTAACAGATTAATTTTACAAGATTAACCCATGATGAGGTTACCTCCTTAAAAGCTACCAAAAAGAAAAATATTGTAAGTCAAAAGTACATAAAATACATGTAATCTCATCTGTAGGACATGAACCCTCATCTGTAGAACACAAAGATTCAGGAGCTCAGAGGATTTCCAGGAAGCCTAAGACTGATCATACCATCTTGCATAGTTTAGCCTGGTTTATAATTGTTTAAGTGGAAGCCCTACTGGCATCCATATACACCCCAAAAGTCTGGGATTTTTGGAAACTCCAGCTTGGGCCCCATTCCAGACACCCCTCCAGCACCCAAGAGCAGCACTCCCCTAGAGCTGCCCTTTCCAAACCCCGCCCTCAGTGCCTCCAGCACATCTCCTCCTCTGGAGCTGCCCTCTTCAAACTCCACCCCTGCGAAAACCTGCCAAAAGGCAGCCCTTCCTTGGGTCTGCTCAAGACCATGCCCATGGCTACTTACACGCCAGTAGCCATATTTACCATGTGATACTTCCCATACCCTCTTGAGTGTCACCCAGGAGTGCTTTGCTCAGATTAAACCTGGATTTATTAATTCGGTTTGATCGGCTTATCACACACAGCAGCAGCAGCAGATTTCCAATAACCAGGGATTCAAAACTTAATATAGCACTCTGCACCTGCTATGACTTATTGAATGCTAGACTGAAACAAAAAGCCAGAAATGGTGCGGGCACCTTTCTGTGTCGCCGTAAAGGTGAAAAATTCAAAGTACAGCCACTGTTAGTGGAGTACGTGGGTGGACTAAACCTCTGGATATTCAGCATCTCTGGACGCTAAACTTCCTGCATGAACCAGAGAAAACGTGCCCGACTGCAACACACCACTTTCAACAGTCATTGTTTGAGGACAAAACAAGATCCAAGAGTTCTCATCTGGGTTTGGATTTGTTTAGACGTCCTAGGAAGAAGAGAAAGTGATAGCATAGACAATCCTTTTTAACCGACTCCAATTTTCCCTCAAAAGCTGAGCTGTGGTGACAGTGACCTGTCACCACCTAGCAGTGTGCAGGATTTATAGCCAAGGACCTGACTCTTCCTTTCAAGGGTTTCAGTAGTCTGAAAAGCTTAGAGTTTTCCAGTAACTCAACAGAATCTGACAGTTGACTTTCTGTTTCCCCAGCATTCATCCCTGTAATTACTTGTTGAGTGTGTATGCTGGTGTAGGCATTGTGGGAGGTACTGGCTGTTATCTAAGCCTGTCCCTAGAGCTTGTAGTTAGGACTGGAGGATGAGTCTAAGTCTTATACCCAGTATTGAAAGTACATGTGTAAAAGGAACTGTGGCCAAATGTTAATGCCCAGAGTAGGTGAAAATATGACAAACCTCCGCATGGTATTCAAGTCTTTTAGACAGCAATTTATGAAAAATGTCTTAAAGTTTGATAATCCCTTGGATACAGGGAATTCCAACATCTGTGAATTTATTACAAGAAAATGATGACAATACATACATTAAGAGCATTTTGAACTATCATCAAAAATTTACAAAGGAAATAATACCCAACTACTCAGCATTGCTAACAAGGGACTTTGCCATAAAATGAGGAAATGAGCTTTTTGAATGGTACAGGGTGATAGTATAGATGTAGCATGAGATGAATTGGAAGGTGGGAGTAACAGCCTAAACAAATTACCTTAACCTCATTTGAGATCTAGAAAACCTTCCAATCTCAGTGTTAATGTTATCTTTGTAGGATAGCATATGATCATTTTCTTTATTTTAGTTGTGAAGAAATGGTTTTAAAAATTCTGTAAAATAGCATGTAACATTCTTACTTGAGAGAAAAAAAACAGTTCTTTAAAACTGAGAGAGGTTTTCCTTAACATGCATTATTTATCGATTTATTTGTTTATTGTGGCTGATAACATCAGAGAAACAAGAACACAGAAGACATTTGCTCATAAATACCAAGGGTGGAAACTGGACCCTTAATGTACAAGTGCTGTAAGACAATTTAAAACTGGGGCATGGAGGAAACTCAGTCAACTAGGGTTCCTCTTCCCCAGAGGCATGACTCCCTTCTTGTCACACCAGGTCGAAGGATTCACACATCTCAGCTCAAGGTTGCTATGCCCTGGGATTCACTCTGTCCTCTGGGAAAACAGAGGGCTCTGAACCTGTCACCATGTGAGGCTTTTACTAGTGACCACTCAGCCACGTGCTCTGACACTGTAACCAGGATGATGGTTGATTCTAAACCAGATAAATGGACAGGAGCATCCCCCACCCCACCCCTGTAGGAGGGTCCATCTTTATTTCTGTTGCTTTCATTGGTTAATAAAGAAGTTGCCTTGGCCTGTAAGATAGGACACAGCCCTTAGGTGGGTGGAGTAGACAGAACGGAAGGTGGTGAGAGAGAAGGAAGTGGGAGAGCCGCCATGATCCCCCGCCCAAGATGGACGTACCTTAGAATCATCCGGTAAGTCACGACCTCGTGGTGACACACAGATTATTAGGAATGGGTTAGTTTATGATGTGAGGGCTAGCCAAGAAGAGGCTAGTGATAATGGACCAGGCAGAGTTTAAATGAATACAGTTTTCTTGTGGTTATTTCGGGCATGAACTAGCGGCCATGGCCGGGAGCCAGGCGCTGGAAACAAATGGCCACGGGCCTCTCAAGTGCTGATAACACAGCCGCCTCCTTTTACAACACACCCCGAGCTGAATAGTGTGATGTTCTTGAGAACAGGGGATGGATGTTGTTTAGAAAAGATTATTCCCTAAAATTGCTGTGACTGGTAATAGTGGTAAATTTAATCAAGTAACTTTTTGTTAATCTCAAATTCATTTACTGATTATTTACTCACAGCAATGATAATTACCTTTCTTGAAGTAAGATTTCTCTTTCAGCTCACAGCATACATGTTGGAGAGGCATATTTGTACAGATATGCTCCTCTATATACAGGATCTAGGATTTTAAACATTATTTGTGTATGATTTAATATTTTATTATTATGTTATTATAAAGATAATATACTGGGGCAGGGAGATGGTTCGGTAGGGAAAAGCTTTTGCTTCTAATCTGATGATTTGAATCCAATCTTTAGAACCTGTATAGTGAAAGGATAAGTTGTCCTCTGGCCTACACACACAGACACAGACACAGACACACACACACACACACACACACACACGACAAATCAAAGACAGTTTTTAAAAAGAGTTTTATGCTTATGTCCATAGGATTCCTTTAGTCCTTTTCCATAGCTGTATTTTCCAGCTGGCTGCTGCCTTCCTGTGTCTTTTTTTCTCTCAGTCTAAGGAGGAGACAAGGTTAATACCAGCACAGAACAATGCCAACAAGATTTAATTAGTTCAAATACATTTCCTCCCACATTGCAGTGTGAGAGGACTGTGTAGTCGGACAAGCATCTTCCCCAGCAAAGATGAGGTGAAGAGGTGATGCTCAAACTCAGTACCAGGGAGATTCTGTCTGTGAGTGACTGCACCTCTGTTGCCCACCAGATTGTCTATGCCTAAGTCCATCTCTTAGTTTCCTCCCCAATATAAACAGCTTCAGATAGCTTAGTCATCATCTTTCCATTGGTCCCTACAGCTTTGTTTTCAGCCTTCTTCCTTAGTACAAAGAGTTTATCCACAATTCACTACTATGGCCCAGTCATTTGTGTTTGAGATGAATTCACCACTAAGAACGAAATGAGCTTGCAGCGCTGGTGTGGTATAGACAGTCAATACCAACGCAGCTTAAAGAAAATAAGTGAGTGCTCACTTCAGTTCTCCAGATAAGGCTGTTTCTTGAGTTTCAGTTCTGTATTACATAAGCTCTGATGTATTATTTATGAATTAGACTAGATCAGATATCATATAGAATTTCTCAGTAGAAAACAATACTAGTAAGATACAATTACTAGTGACTTTTTTTTTTTTTACTAAATTTAAGAATTTGTGAGAGAGAAAAACTAAATGATCCAATGTTTACATTCCATAGCCTGTGATCAGCCTCACTTTTCTAGGACACTTCTGAATGGACACAGTTAAAGCCAGGAAATGTTCGGGAGTAATTGTCCACACAGCATAGATAGATGGGAGGCATCACATACAATGAGGCTGATGGATAGCATCACTCTGACAATGAAAATTTTTTGTTACTTTTTGTTCTGTTTTTTAAGCTTTGAAAAAAGAATCACAATAGCTCTGTCATTAAAGATACTAAAGTTGGCCCCGAACCTGGCAGTGAACACAAAACAAACTTGATGTGGGATTCCCTTCTGTATGCTGTGACTGCCATTAATTAATAGAGAAACTGCCTTGGACCTATAGCAGGGCAGAACAAAGATAGGCAAGGAAAGCTAAACTGAATGCTGGGAGAAAGAAGGCAGAGTTTGGAGAAGCCATGTAGCCCCACCTGAGACAGATGCAGGAACTTTACCCGGTAAGCTTCAGCCTTATGGAAATACACAAATTAATGGAGATGGGCTAATTTAAGATGTGAGTTAGTCAGAAATATCTGTAAGCTATTGGCCAAACAGCATTGCAAACAATATGTTTCTGTGTGATTATTTCAGTTCTGGGCAGCCGGGAACAAACAAGCAGACCTCCCTACAACACAAATTCAATAGTATTCTTGTTTTTTTTTTCCTCATAATTCGTCGACAGAGCATTTTTTTCTTATAGGTCTTTTGCTCATATATTATGGTTTCCAATTTTGTTTCTATGGATTTCTGGGTATACGAGCACACATGAGACAGCATCTGTTTGTGTTTCTTGTGCTCTTTCTCTGGCTCTTGTTTTTCTGTTTGGCTTGTTTGTTTGTTTTCTCCTATTCTGCTTTGTTTGTTTTTATTTTATCTTGTATGATTTTTTTTCTTTCTTTTCAGGTGCTTATTTGTATCCCAAAGAGAGAACAAAGGAAAAGGTATATATCTGGGTGGGTGGGGAAGAGCTGGAAGGAACTGAGAAAGAGGAAACCATAACCAGAATAAAAAAAGTCTATTCCAATTTTAAAAAGATAACTAAATTTAAACGTTTATAATTAAACCTAAAAATTGTTTTTTTTTCCCCAGGCTGAAGACTTTCCTCAGTATTTCAAGTTTATCTTCTTTTGGACTCTGAACAAGGGAATGTTTAAAAACAGAAATCTATAGACTTTATCAAAAGGACTTTCACAGAAATGAAGAACCAAGACTGATCAGAAGGGAGGACAGTGAAATGAGGAAGGCAAGGGAACTAGAAACATTGTATGCTGAATAAAGGTATGACACTCTAACTCTATAAAAATTAATATGCCTAAGAATCCAAGTATATACAATCTTATAAACTACAGGGAGCTAGAAAGGGTATCCATAATGGTATAATACAGGATATTAAGCTTATGTAAATTATCTTTTATAAAATACACATTTGATTCTCTTACTATTTAAGATCATATGATATACCATTATACTTTTCCAAACTAATTTCACAGAATAATATATTCTTTCAACTTTTATTGTAATTTCTGATTGCTAAAAAAAAAAACTCACCATTTTTTTGATGGAATTGTACTGTGTTCCATGCTCTATCAGCAGGACCCATCATCACCTGCTGCCTTGTTTTAAAGTTTCTTCATTATTCATCCCAGGTTTTGAGGTATGTTTGCGGCCTTTTATCAGTGTGGGGGAGCCCAGTCCCTAGACAAGCAGTTGATCCCCCATGTCTACACAAAAGTTACCTTTCACCTGACCAAGTTACTCTAAAATTAATAGATTTTGCTGAATAGATACAGGAGAAATGGCTTCTCCCGGAAACATTTTGCCTTTTCTGAGGTCACTCCTCAAACGTTGCAGGGAACATCTCATTGGCAAAATTTCTTAATAGATATGAAATATAAATTCTGTCATCAACAGAAATGAGTTTTAGGGATGAGTGAGTTTTCTAAGATTCAGCACATCTGCTTTGACAACAAAGGGAAATGTTTAAGTTAGAGCATTACTTACTTTTTTTTCAGAACCATATTCACTGAAGACTGACCTTGTCCAGTTGCTTAATCCATCTGTCCTCAAGCTTTGGGCCAGAAGCACAGATTTTACAGCCATAAAGTAGAATTGTTAGCCTCCATTGCCAATGATCCTCTGTGTTGCATTTGCATTCAAGTATTGCCCAATACTAAGAGTGGAGATGACTATTTTAAGCATGCAAGAAGTTTTACAAAGTTTAAGACTAAGATCCAAATTCTGAAAAGCATTATGCACATAAAAATCCCCCCAGCTCTGATACTGAGATGTATCAGAGAGCTGTGAGTTTGGATCTAAATCATGATTTCAACACAACTGTATTTTCAGCACAGATTTTTCTGGTTCTTGGTTATGATGACAATCAAGAAATGTAGTCAGGAATTATGTGGACTGCAGAAGACACTGGACCAAGTACATCATTTTCTTCTTCTCTCTTTCTTGAGAAAACATTGCCCAAACCACCGGAGGCTCAGTAGGGAATTTCCAAGATGATCCGGGAAAGCAAAGAATCCAGTATCTCCTCTGCAGGGCCCATTTCCACTGTCCGTTCATCCTCCTACTCCTGCCGGCCAGCCATCTGCAGTGGCCCACTCTAGGTTCAGGTGAAAACCCCATGGCTCCTGAAGGAACCTGATACAATCATTGGCCTTTTCTCACAAGCCAGGCTGTCATGCCAGCGGGTCTGTTTTCATTCGGGGTTTTGTTGCTAATATTTGGATGTGGAGAGAATGCTACGGGCAATCTGCGTACTTTGAAGAATCAAATCTTTGCGAGAAAGCCCCCGCTTCTGAAAAGTAAATTCATCAGGTTCCGTCAACTTTTTGTTTAGAGAAAAAGTTTTAAAGTCAAAGTTTTAAAAAAATATATGATGATATGCAAGTTTTGAAAGTTTTAAGTATAGCTAAATGGTACCCATTTCATGATCCTGTTGCTCATAAGTACTAATTTATGTTTTATAATAGAACTTCGAAAATTGGTTTTTTTCTTTCTCTTTTTGATGAGAATTGCAACAGAATCTTGCTTGATAGACCAGGCTGGCCTGACACTCACTCCAGGTGAGTCTCTAACTCCTGATCCTTTCGCCTCTTCCCACTAGTGCTGACTTCACAGATGCAGACATTGTTCCCCGCTTAAGACTGTATTCTTTCTATTATTTCATTCCTGGCTTTAGTTTAGAATAAATATCCACTGTAATTAAATAGCTTGTGAACACATGACATTCATTGGCTGCACTCTAGTCTCTCAGAGGGGCTAACCATAGTTCAACTTCCTTTCTCCACACCACGTATTTATAGAGTCTGAACTTTGATGATCATACATGGAATCCTTTCATTGGTATTGCTAACATGATCGCCAAATTGCTCCCCAGTTTTGGCAATGAGCGCTCCAACCAACATGATGCAAGTAGTCATCCTTCACAGCTTTCATCAGTGTTGAGTGAAATTACCAGTTGAAAAGGCACTATGAGGATGCTGATACAAGAAGAATGGTAGGAACTCGACACGCTCCCAGCTTGGCTAGAGCTCAGTGGTAGACATTTGTGTACTGATAAAAATGTGATCTTTGGGTTCAGACCTGTGGTCAAAACCTGAGTCTGTTACTGATTGATCTTAAGTAAGTTACTTTACCTTCCAGCATCTCTTGTTTTTCAACTGTACCTGCCCCAAGGCAAATGAGGTTTTTTGTTAGATAATGCATACATGAGGGGCTTAATACAGTGCCTGATTTGCAGTATATGCTCACCAAGCATCCATCCATCTATTAGTAGAGTTATAAAATATGAACTGAAATACAATAACAAGTTTATAACTAATTAGACTTGATTATCAAGTGATTTCACATATATCCATCCCATTTTTTTCCAAAGACACACATGAAAAGTAATAATGTTAAATTTTTGGAAAAGAAAAGAGTGCATGAAGCTAAGAGGGGAATGGTCTAAGGTGAACAAGGAGCAGAGTCAGGGTAAAGTCCCGAGATGCTCATCTCTACCATCTGCTGTCCCATGTTGACAGGACAGCTTTCTGAATTGGTGACAGATGGAATACAGTGAGATAGCCTCAGGTATTTGTAAGCAAAGGCATTCTTCCAGCCTCTCTGGGCCTAGCTTTCGACAGGTAGGCTGTTTGGAAGATAGATGTGTGGGAGATGATAGCTGGGCAGCTTTGGCATGGTATTTTATGAGTTACAGCAAGGGGAGGTAAGAGTCATCTGTTCTGGTTCCGGCCTGAAAATTGAACTCTTGGTTCTCAGAAAGCAGCTAGACCCTTTCCTTCAGTCTGAATCTAGACTCATTGTGTTCAGGAATAAAAATTGACTCTTCTTTGTATTCAGATGGCAAGGCTCACATTTGGCTATATGGCTATGAAACTCTGCCCTAAGTCACCTACAACACAGACGCATGCAACCTCTGAAGTGTGCAGGAAAACATGACCTTTCTACCTGATTGACAGAATTAACCAACTCATGTGTATGATTCAGTTTCTTTCATCTCAGGAGGAACTGACTGCTTACATCTGTGGATCTGGGATTAGTTTTGCAAGTTAGTGAGAGTTTCTCCTGCTTTGAGCCTGTCTTAGTCAGTGTTATTGCTGTGAAGAGACACTGGGACCATGGAAGCTCATATAAAAGAAAACATTTAGCTGGGACCGGCTTACAAGTTCTGAGGTTTAGTTCATTATCATCATGGCAGGAAGCATAGCAGCACACAGGCAGACATGATGCTGGAGAAGTAGCTGAGAATTCTATATTCAGATTTACAGGCAGCAGGAAGAGAGAGAAACTGGACTTAGCTTGAACATTTAAAACTCCAAAGCCCACCACCCCCTGTGACACACTTCCTCCAGCAAGGTCACTCCTACTCCAACAAGTCCACCCCTCCTAATTCCTGTCAAGTAGGGTCACTTCCTAATGGCCACACACTCAATTATATGACCCTATGCGGGCCATTCCTAGTCAAACCATCACAAAGAAAAAGATAATCGAGGCTTCTGGAATCTTGTGATGCCAACTCCAAGGACTGTGGCTATAGTTCTGTTACCAACAGATGAAACCACTGGACAGAGATCGGGAGTTACGGACGAACAGATATAGACATCTCTTTCATGCCCCAATCACATATTTTTTTTTTGTTTTTAGATTTATATACTGGTGTCAGGGTTCCTTTCCTTGGCTCCCACCAAGTGATATCTGGATGAGCTTGGGACATGGTGGAATTAGTATAAAAATCCTACCATAGAGCATAACCCCGCCCCCACCTTTGTGGGCGTTTCATCAGAAATTAGTTGACTTGTATTGAACGTGTTTTACATCTTCATTGTGATGATAATATGGTATTTGGTAACAAAGCAAATTACATTAATTTTTATTAAGTCAATACATAACCTCTCTTTTAAGAAGCAAGTCCTTCTAAAATTATCTGAAGCTAGGAGATGAATAACACATAATTTATTCATGTGGGATTGTGGGAAATTAAGCTCAAGTATCGTATTCCAAATGATGTTTTAGGGCTGTGCTGTAACAAGATGGGCGAGACAGTCGGTAACTTAAGAAGTGTGACTACTGCAAAAGTTATTTTAAAACATTCTGACACGAATTATTCTTTGCTTGCATTTAGATTTATGAAACTTGAAATACAAAAATTTAATTGCTTATGGCAAACATTGCCAACTCTAATGAGGAAGAGGGTAGAAACAAAATTTACCTTTTAAAGCTTGTACAACCAAATGAATGTCAAAGAATTATAAACAGGCAGACTTAACAATCTATATTGTCTAAGATGGTTGTATTAAAAAAAACCTAATGGAAGATGCTATATCACACGGAGATTTGTGCTCTCAGCCAGGCTTATGCTGTCCCATGGAGGCCATGGCTCCCAGTGTTAAGATCCACTTGGAGGTATCAGAACACTATTTTCTGGCCCAAACCCACATTTTCGAGTTAGTGGACTCACAGAACAGACCAGAAAAGTTCGTCTCTAAGAAGCTCTGTTCCCACAAGAAGTTGTCTCTGTGATTGTCTGTATTTCTGATCTTTGATGACATGGTGGGCCCTGACTGAGGACCACTGGCAGGGAAGATGTGCAGGAGGCAGAGGAGAAAGTACCATAATAAAGGAGAGTCTGGACTGGGGGAAGGGGAGGGGGCGGGGTTGTGCCCGCATCTTGGCCCTGAGATGAGGAATTCAAAAATGTAGCTCATGGATTCTTGAACCAACAAAGATGGTACGATTTAAACTCCTAATTTAAGATGCATGGCAAAACAACGAGAAGGGGCTGCGGTGGTACCTTTGGACTAACTGTGTGGGCTACAGCACTGTGTCTTTGATAGTTTTACGTGTTTCTTCCCCCTTGAGCCGCACTCTAAACCTCATTTCATACACAGATCTTCCCATTTGTAATACTACAGGCCAGCCCACTGTAGATTAGAAATGGAGCATTTCCGTTCTTTACGCCAACTGCAGGCTTTCTTATGCTTTTATGACCTGACTCAGCATGAGAAAGGCAAACCAGCCCAACACAGCTGTGTAGAGGTGTGTCCACGGCTGACAAAGCATCTGCAATCATCTGGAGAATCTGATTTAAATGATAGTTTATTGTAAAAACTAGAGGAATGAAGATCATGAAAATAAAGACAGCCATGGAGAAGGAATTTCCTTCAATGCTACTTCCCATGGTTCCACTTGAATGCTCTTCTCAAGAGTCATCAGCAGACAGTGTTGTCCCTCATGGCTGAAGATGACTTCTCAAAGTACATTCACATGACTTTACCGCAATTGCTTCAAATGCTAATGAATTTGTGGGGCTATTTTTTTGTGTGTAGTGTTTTAATAGACGGCTTTGTAACAAGAAACAAATTCTTTCATTCTGATGGCATCTGCTGGCCCCGAGCTGAGGTTTTCAAAATTATTAAGATATCAAATTCCCAGATGAAGCACCCTGGAGAGTACCCTTTCTAAGTACATCCGAGTACTGGGTGTTCCAGCGCAACACGGACCAACGGGGCAAGCCGATTGGTCTGATTTCCCTCCAATCAATGTGCAGGCCATGTAATTCCTCAGCAAAAGGAATGCCAAACATTAAAACAGGAATGACCAGGCTCCAGAAGTACTGTCTCCCCCATGCCCTAGCCAGTAAAGAAGGGACACATTCAAGATGAAAATAAAATAAAAACCACATTAATTTTCTGTCACATGACAGCTTTTTTTTTTTTGTCTTCTGTCCAAGAGTCTCATTCACTATCAACTCAGACTCATGAGAGAACAAGAAAAAAATAAATGTGAGAAAAGGACAAAACCCAAAATATTTGTTCTTGGGAAAGAAAAGAAAATAATAAAGTCCCTGCTACATGTTTACTGGACTTTGTTCTTAGAATGGAATGTCTCCAATTGGAAATCTGCCAGGAGCCATGATGCTCAAGGGGAAAGTGAAGAGAACCAAGTCAGCTTGCAGTGAGGGCACAGCAGCTACAGGGACCCTCCGAGTTGGAGACTTTCTAAGGATGGGAGAAAAACAGGGGAGAAAAATGCTGGGAGGGGGTCATTGGGAGATCAGAGTCAGGTCTTGAATAATGAATGAGAATTAGCTATGTGGATGACGTTTCTGGAAAATAATGCAGGAGAATGAGGGTTAAATTTAGGGCAGGGCAGTTTTCCCAAGACCTGGGGAGAGAAGAAGGCACTCGGTGAAGCAGAGGAGACGCAGCTGGAGAGAGCGCGAGCAGGTCAGAGATCACACAAGCACTATTCAGGAAAGTGTGATGCGGGGTCCGTGTGTGGTATAGTCTGTAATAGTGTGTACTAGCATGCAGTGGTTGTGGTAATGGCAGTTAACACGCTAATTTATCTTCATCGCTAAAAAATCCTACTTATTTTTTGTTCTAAACAGGTCCCCAGAAATATTCCAGGACAATGTGTGTCACGGAAGTGACTTTGGAGCTCAACAGGACATATCAGTCTCCTCCCTGATTCTGTCCTTATTCACCTTGCTGTCTTGAGACATCTCACTGTAGCTCCATGCGGACTGAGTTCTTCACTAATGCAACAGAGTCAAACACAGTCACACCTTCATCTGGGAGTTCTGACACACAAGTTTTCAAGACAGCATAATTGCGCTTGTCTTATACATTGTTGTGTAAAAAATTACAAAGGTGTGTAAGACACTCAGTAAAACCTGGTGTGCAGTAAACATTCAAAATACAAGTTGCTTTTTAACGTAGATTATTTTAGCATTCGGTTGCTTTACACAACTGTGTGATCAAAGTTAACAAGGTAGGCAACAGACGTCTGTTCATTTATGAATATGAATTATAAGTCTTAAGTGTTGAGGGTTCACCTAGAAAACTTTTCTCACTATAAACCTGCTGCAGGAAGGTTTATTACCCGCCTACTGGGGCATGGCCTCCGGCCCTTCTCTCCTTCCCCCTGGTTCCCTTTTGCTTGTTCAGATTGTTTTGGATCCCATTTCCTTCCAACGTTCAAGCAGAGAATCCTGATTTGTAAGTATTCCCCCTAAATAAATATCTATCTCTCAGTTCTGAGCTAGTGTGGGATTTCTTTTAAGTGTCCGATCTCTCCACCATCATAAAACCAAAGTGCAAAGACAGAAGGTTCCATTTTAAACATTTCTGGATGTTTTAGTTTCTTTTCGGCTGATGTGATACTTCATGGGAAAAGTTTCACAGAAGAAAGGGGTCTATTTTGACTTACAACTCCAAGTCATGACTCTCACTGTGGTAGAAACCAAGGCAAAAAACTTCAAACAGCTCGTCATATCACATCTGCCATCAATAACAGAGAGAAATGAGCACATGAACGTTCATGTACTAGCTTTAACTCAGCTGGATAAAGTTTAGGAACCTCTCTGGCTAGGGCAGCAGTTCTCAACCTTCCCGATGCTGTGATCCTTTAATGGCAGTTCCTCATGTTCTGGTGACCCCCAAGCATAAAATTATTTTTATTGCTACTTCATAACTTTAATTTTGCTACTGTTATGAATCATAATGTAAATATCTGTATTCTCTTATCTTAGGTGATCCATCATGAAAGGATCATTTGATTCCCAAAGGAGTCTCAACCCAGGAGTTGAGAGCCACTGGGCTAGGAAATGGTGCTGCCCATAGTGGAGACCCCGCAGACATGGCCATGGGCCAACCCAATACAGAAAATTCCTTATTGAGACTCTCCTCCAGGTGATTCTAAGTTGTTCAAGTTGACAGTAAGTCAAAGGTCACACCAGGTTTCACAGCCCATTCCCCCTTTTTTGGGACACATTCTTGCTATGTACTGTACTAGAATGTTCTATGTCAGCAGTTCTCAATCTGTGGGTCACAACACGTTTAGGGGCCACATATCAGATATCTTGCAAATCAGATATTTAGATTACAATTCATAACAGTAGCAAAATTATAATTGTGAGATAATGACAAAATGATGTTATGGTTGGGGGTCACCACAACATGCAGGAATGTATTAAAGGGTTTCCGAGTTAGGAAGGGTTGAGAACCACTGCACTGTGTAGATCAGGCTTTGAACTCACATAGGTCCAGGTACCTCTGCTTTTTGATACGAGGCTTAAAGGTGTGTGCCACTATGGCTGCTTTTCACTATTGGTTTTAACACCTGAGAAAAGTCGACACATGGAAGATGCTTCAGAGGATGCCTCAGCTGGAAATGTGTCAGCTCTCACTGCGGTCCCCAAATGAACACATGTCTCAGTCACTTAAATATGTCCTTAAAACCTTTAGACACATTCTTTTTCAAAAGCCACACCACTCCTATGTTCAGCAGACACTGAGTAAATTCATAAATGGCCACCCACAAAGCCCTTCTCTTAAGCTTTTGTTATTATTTTTGTCTGTGTGGAAAATGTGTAGAGGTGGGACTTAGTAAGGTTAATATTAGCAAGGTAATACCACTCTGAATTCACCCCTTACATCAGTGGCACCAGTTGCTGGCACCCTGCAAGGAGGGTCAGTGTAGATAAGGGTCAAATAAGGATGAATATTTCTGAGCAGCCCCTGACATGGTCTCAGATGCTATCTCAAATCCTATGATGTAGTACGTTAACTGTTTTACACACTCCAGAACGATTTCATGACTTGGATCAGTGGCCAATCATGAAAGGGAGGAAGTCTGTATACCTCTGATCTCAAAGTTCATGTCCTTCTGACGGTGGGAGGCCACTTTAGAATTTGGGCTGCAGATTTTGCGATTAAACTTTGCTCCTGGAATAACAATTATATAAAATGAAATTACTTGGGGGAATATCTGGGCTTTATTAATTTTTCTCATATAATAGCAATGACATGCTAGACGACATTTGCCTAGTGGCTGCCTGGCACTCTTCCAGTGGCCGCAGACTTGGGAACACTGTAGTGAGCATAGAGCATCAGGAGCCAGTGAGATCACAAGAAAGGGGAAGTGTTGCATTTGATTATTTCCTTTTCATAATATTTTGAAATGTTGATCCCCAGCCCATTTCCCCCCTTCTCCAAGCTGTTCTTGGCATTCATCCCGCTACATCTAATATATGATCAAACATAATTCTTACATATAAAACAGAAAGTAGATTATGACCAGAAATTACATTTTATTATGAACACAGTATGTTCTAAAGAATTTGAGTGTTGGAATTCTATTAGGCTAAGACAAAACACTCATGGTTCTGGAAGTACTGGAAAACAATTTCCCACCACTTCAGTTATATAACCAGATTTGTCTTTTGAAATAGAAAAGCAAAAATGGAATTCAAACCAAGGTAAATGCTCCCAGTGGAGGTCTTAAAATAGATTAATTGAATTCTCCTGCACAAAACTGAAGATTATGCAAAGCACTTAATCATATTTACTTTCAGTACAAATTTTATATTTACACATGCACAAGTTTCTGTACTAACTTTGACTATGCATAATTCTCACATCTAAGCAACATAGAAAGAAAATAGTAAAGAGGTTGGTTTTGCTGTGGAAAAAGAACCCACATGAATCAGTTATGTATTGAATATGATATTCATAGTCAGTATAACAATTGTTTGATAAGACCCATGTAAAGATTATCTGAGTTAGGTATTGTAGCCTCTCCACACAGCCAGGTTCTGTACTTCCTGTTCCAGGGTCTATCCAGATGAATCTGCCTGATCCTCCCTTCTCTACCCTCATGCTTCCTCCTCAGTCCTCTAGATCTAGCATGGGTCTCACATCCAGTGCTCTGGCTTTCTCTAGCCACTCCAGCCTGCAACTCCCAAAACCTCATCCCACACCTAGATTTGTGTAATGAGTTCACAGCCTGTACAATCTTCTACAACTCCATGCATATAGAAAAGAAGCACATAGTGTACAGCTCAAGTGGGGAGTAAGGTATGGCACCAAGGTGCAGAAAGAATAAAAACCCTCATTTCTTCTATGCTATTCCCCACATTTAAATGGAGTGACTGTCAAGTCTTAGTTCCTCTAAGGACTACCTACGTCTACATGGTTAAGACTGCTATGAGGATTGTACCAATATCTTAACCCTCAGGTAAAGCAATTATTTATTCTACTGTTTTAATCTCAAAAATGAG
>JAQHUG010000091.1:1116515-1157075 GCA_028555095.1 Dicrostonyx torquatus | reverse complement strand
GAGAGAGAGAGAGAGAGAATAATTTTGACTGGGGATAAGCACAAAATGAGGAACTGTATTAAAGGGTCCCAGCATTAGGAAGGTTGAGAACCACTGGTCTATTGCTTTGCGACCATCTGAAAACTTCAACTACTAAAGCAGGCCAGTGCTGCTTGAAAGAATTTATATAACAGTGCTGGGAATTGCACCAGGACCAGAAAGTGCAAGCAAGCACCTGAGGCATGTACGTGCACTCTGCAGAAAGTGCAAGCAAGCACCTGAGGCCTGCACAGGTGCCTGCAATGGCAAAGCTTTGCTTTCTGATTACCCCTCTTGCCCCTTGAACACTCACCCTGGCCCACTCCCCTCCTGTTGTCCAAGCACTCCCATAGAAGAGCCCCATGGAACTGAGCCTTCCAGTTCCCTCCTTGGCTCCATCTCTCTTCTTGTGGCTGCAGCTGAATCCCTTGTTACTGGTGAACTCACAAACTCCACTACGGAGAAAAACTCATTATTCCAGGTTTTCATCAAAGTTGGGCCACCCAGTAGTGGCCTTTCCTCCCATCCCCATCTGCCTTTAAACATTAGTTAAAAATTTTAAAGGAGCAAACCAGCAAACATATCTAGGATTTACCTCAGCATTTTGAACTTTCTTATAAAGTCTCCATCTTAAAACAGTGGATCCCAATGGTTTCATAGTCTACTGAGCTATGAAATCACCAAGGGAGGGTTTCATAGTCCATTGAGCTCTGAAATCACCAAGGGAGCCAATTAAAACACAAAAGCTGGGCCCAAGCTTCTTGACTGATGGAGGCCTAGACTTCCATACAAATTACTTCCCGTGGAGTCTGAATGAATGGTTGTGAAGGCTACCTGAGCATCCAGCTAGAGAACCTAGCGCTCTGCCAGATTTGCACTAACATTCAGCGTTTAGGGGAAGCGCTAGAAATGAGATGCAATATTAAAGCACAGCTCTCTTATCTACCCTGAAAAGACTTAAATAGCTTTTGCTATGGCTAATATTTAAGATGCAAAAAGGGGGTGTTGGAAAGAAGGCTCAGCAGGGAAGAGCATGCATTGCTCCTGTGGAGGACCTGAGTCCACATCACCTACATCAAGGCAATTCACGACCAGTGGTAACTTCAGCTCCAGGGAATCTGACGCCCTCTTCTGGCCTGCAGGCATGCATACAGACAGAATATTATATACATAATAAATAAATAAATATAAAAAGGAAAAGAAATAAAAAATATCTTAAAAAAAAGAGCTGTAATGAGGAAACTGTTGGCTGTGTGTATAAGGTAGCTGGCTCCTCTTAGGAAACTGTGAAAATGGTTAAGGGCAGCACTAAGGACAAAAGGTATAGATCTAAAAGCAGTTTGTAATAATCTGACAGCAAGAACACAGGGTCAGACTGAGATGGGAGTCTCAGTGTATGGCCATTAATATTCCCATCTTTTGAAGAAAATACAAAAGGCACAGGTACATGTATCATGGAAGCAGATTTTAGAGGATTTTTCAGTTTATAAAAATAACTTTTAGGAAATAAAGCATTGCAAATTTATAAACTACATCCAGAACAAAGACTATCACAGGAAGTCAATGGCTGAGTCTCACTTTTTAATAAGAGGCATCAGCTCTGCACTGACTGGGGAAGATCACAGTCAAAGGACATTTGTGCTATCTTTAAACTTCCATGAAATGTCACTGATCCTCTAGCAACATTAACAATAATTCAACATGTATTTATCTAATTCTCACCTTTAAAATATTATGAAGATTTTTTATATTTTGTGTGTGTGTGTGTGATGGAGCATGTGTGTGAGGGCAGGATTCCTCAGAGGCCAAGCTGTCAGAAGTACTGGGGCTGGAAATACAGGCGACTGCGAGCCACCAAACTTGGATGTTGGGGACTGAACTCTGGTCTTCTGCAAGAGCAGTAAGCAGATGCTCTTAACCACTGAGCATCTAGCCAGCCATCCATCCCCATTTTGCTACTAAGAGATTTAAAGAAATTAACTCTGCACTATAGAATGAAAACTCTCTGTATATACGCCATTTTTCTTATAATGGCGAGATTCAATGACATCTTGCAAATGATATCTTCATACTGGAGGCTCACCCTTGCATCCTGCACACATCTGGCTCTGACCTTCAGGCAGAAAGTTCTTTTTGCTTTCTTTTGATTCTTGTTTGTTTTTAAACAATTTTAAAACATAGTTTATTCAGCAATATCAGGAGACAACCTCCATCATGAGGGACCTAAGGCAGACAGAGATTGATTCCCTGGGATGCAGTTGTTATAGAGACAAAGGAAAGTCGGATTTCCCATCATGTGTGAAGTAGGACTTGTTGCATATCAACAGACATTATCTCTCCACTGCAGGCAGGAAGTTTGGGGAGTGTGTGTTTGTTTTCCTTCCTATTATTCCTGTCTTATTATGTTTTAATTCCTACCTAAAGTCTTGTATTGGCAGGTCTATTCAGCTCTGCAGGGTACAGTGCATTACAGGCTGTGCACGAGCACACTTGGGATACAGCCTTGTATTGTATTGGCAGGCCTATTTGGATTTGCAATACCAGCTGTGCACAGGCTGACTCGGGATGTTTCAGCGATCTCTCAGCTCCAACATTCTCGTTTCTTTGTGATGAGAACATTAGGCTCCTTTCCTCTAGCTGTTTTGATTTATATCACGAGATACTGTAAACTGTAGTCACCCTTGTGCATAATTGAACACTAGAACTTTCTGGAGTCTAGCCCCGTACCAGTCAACTCATCTCTGCCCCCGCTCTCCTCCTCTGCTTCTAGGGACTCGGCTTCTTTAATGTATGCTGAAAACATTTAACTGACTTAAAACACAAAATTCATTCGTAGTCAGGCATGGTAGGAGGAAGAGACCAGGTCAGTCATCCTCATCAACTTAAACCATGGAACTCAATATGGACAAGTTCAACAGAACCGCCATATACAGGCTGCCCATGCATGCTTCAGCATTGCCAGGGCAGAAATTTCAATTTCCAATTCAGGCACGGTGGCATGTGATAGTGTACTTGCAACACTTTCAGCAGCTGAAACAGAAAGATTAATTAATCGCACATGATCTCTTCACGCTGAGGTTTAATCTTGCATCCCACACACCTCTGGTTCTGACCTTCAGAGAGAAAGTTCTTTTTGTTTTGTTTTTGTTTGTTTTCAAACAGTCTTATTCAGCAATGTGCCAGAAGACAGCCTCTACCATGATAGATCTAGCTTGTAATTAAAGGCCATCCTCAATACATAGCAAGTTTGAGAGTAGTCTGGGCTACGTGATGCTCTTTCCAGCAACCACCACCACCACCCTAAGCAAAAATGCTTATCTTGGGAAAGTCAGTTACATAAAGCATTAACACACAGTCATTAGCCATGGCTAGCTGGCATTTCATATGAACAAAGATGTGATCACAGTCACAACTCAAGGTCAGAAATGGAAGTTAGAACATGGGCAAGATTGGCCTGCGGGTTGAACCTACAAGGTAATGGAATTTTGGATGTAAAGTTGGTACATATGTGAGCCGATAAGAAGAGAGAGCAAGAGGGAAGGTGTGTGTGTGTGTGTGTGTGTGAGAGAGAGAGAGAGAGAGAGAGAGAGAGATGTGTCTCAATGTGTATGTAATATGTCTTTGTGTGCATGTATGTGTATGTGATGTGTGTGATGTGTCTCTACGTATGTGTCTTTTGTGCATGTGTCTGTCTATGTGTGATGTCTCTCTGTGTATATCTAAAACCAGATTTCCTGGTTTTGAAAGAACATGGTCAGTTAACTCACTGGTCATTCCTTTATAATCTCCAAAAAACTTTTTAGTTGGTATGCAATGTCCTAATAATTGCAGCTAATTGTCTCTACTCTCATCTCTGAGTCATATGAAGAGCAAATAAGACAGAAGTGGGAAACTGAGGTTGCCGATCCAGGGTGGTTGACCCAAAACCTCAGTTCTGTACTTAGTCACAGCACAGAGGCACATGGTTATTAAAATGTATTCACAGTTTCCAGTCCCTTCCTTTTGAAGAGTGTACTCCAAGGCAAGGGTCTCATAGTATCCATCTATACACCGATAACAAGAAGCAACAACTCGGCGGCCTGTGACCACAAGAAAATCTATGGCTGTTTGGTGTCTATAATCAGCATAGCCCAACTTTAAAGAATCAAGTTAGGAATGGTGTTCTGAGAAGAGAGAGATTGGCCACAAGTTCTGTGACAGCCAGCAAACATAAAACAGAGCACCCAAAGTTCCCAGAGCCAGTGGCAGAAAGGGGATGACTTTCTGGGGTTGTATTTGCTGCTGTCCCGTGGCTGTGTACTGTCACAAAACCTCTTGGATTACAGTCTAGCACAGACAATGCTTGTCCGTGTTACACAGGCAGCCAATAAGACCAGACAATGTAGGCCTTACACAGATGACAAATGAGAAGCCATTCAAGCAGCAAATTAGGTTGGACTGGAACTAGTGATACTCAAGTGGGCAGAAGGACACAGAACCCCAGTGGGAGTTCAGATAAAATTGCCTCATAGAAGTGACAATGGAGAAATATGATTTCCACGATATTCTTGGCTAAAGCCAGCTGCATGCTTCTATTAGACTAGGAGAGAATAGAGAAAAACTCAAGACCTCAGAACCCAAACAAATATACTTAGTGGGAATGAGACCAGGAGGATTTGTACAGAAGCTAAAGAGAATTTGAAGAGAACAACACCATACTACAATGTATGTGTAGTGAAGAGGAATGAAGGAGGAAGAGGGTAAGCTGTTCATGGCTGCGGTCAAACACCAGACAGAAACAACTTCAAGGCGGGAGGTGTTATTTAGACTCATGTTTCAGAGGATCCAGTCCAGTTGGGGAAGCGTGGTGGAACTGTTCAGTCACATCATGACAGGCTAGGAAGCAGAAGGCAATGCCTGTTTGCTGCCTTCATTCCCCACCCCCTCTATTTCATTGTCCATGACAAGCTGCCACCTCTATTCAGGGAGGGGCCTGCAATTGATCCACTCTGAAAACATTGTCCTGGGCACACAAGAAGTGAGCCTCACTGTCTCCTAAATGGTTTCCTACATTGGGTCAGATTCAGGGTGGAAACTAACCATTACATATGTCTTGCTCCAGAGGAGAATCAAAGGAGAACTAGAGGGGACTGGAGATGTTAAATGGTTGTGGTAGTGGTGGTGGTAGTAATGGTAGTAAAGGGGTGTGTGTGTGTGTGTGTGTGTGTGTGTGTGTGTGTGTGTGTGTGTTTAGGGGTATCTAAATCAAGTCGGACAGAGAAGCCCTAGATTTCATGTTAAAGTTCAAACTAGAGAGGAGGGCAGAGATTATGGTAGAGTCTAAGAGGAGGAAGGAAAGCTGACCTTGGTGAGAGCAGATCTTGGTTTTCAAGATATCAGCACCAATGAGAAAACTGACCCTAAGGGGAGGACAATGATTCTGATTGCAGCACCAACAGCCATAAAGAGAACAGCTTAAATTGACATCCAAAATAAAAGATAACATATGACAAATAGCTCATTAAAAACACCAGAGACCTACGGGTCACATGTCTGAGAATGAAGAGGAGGAGGGGGAGAAAGAGTTGGAGGAAAAAGAAGAAAAGGAGGAGGAGAAAGAAATAGAGAAGATGGATAGAGATTGAATGGCTTACTTAAGCTCCCAGGCTCTTCCTGATTGACACAAAACGATTATACATAACAGAGAAGGCCAGGAAGTTATGTGACCAATTCCACACACGATCAAGTCATATGATCAACCCCACATAGAGATATTCAATTGCGGCAACAATAAATGAAACCAGCTATTTGCAGAAAGTCCTGCAAGCTAAAACTTGTTCCCAAAGAAGCAGACTTCATACTGTGAGGCTCTTCATTCGGCACGGAACTCCAGACCACCCTGCGCTGTACATGTGATGTCTAAAATTAACCCACACTCACAAACAGCAGTATGTTATTCAAACATGGCACATCCCAGCAGTGAACACTGGTGAAAGCAATCCATCATGCTGAATGTAGATTTTAGTTCAAGCATTCTTGTTTTTTTGTTACTCTGCCATCTCCAAAAGTGTTCCAGCAAAATAAATCAAGCTCCAACTTGAAGGAGCAAACGCTAATGGCCGCCCCATTGAAGGATGCATGACAGTTCCAAAAAGCAAACTGAATTACAAGCATTGTAATATCTGATCTCACTGATTGAGGCTGAGTTTTACAAACAAACTCCATCTGGTGAGCCTGGGCGCAAGAAGGAACCTCTATTGATCAGGCAGTAACCCCCGAGGGAACAGCTCCTGCCACCTCCAATTATCATCTGACTGCTTGTCACAAGGGAGATTCCAAAACAGCCTGTAGGATGATATTTAGGGAGGTCCTGCCATCGAGAGCCTGTGGTAGAGAGCCAGGGCCCGGCCAGGCAATCAACTTGTTCCCAAGCTTCCTGGCACAGATTCCCTAGCATCATCTACAGCTGATCCCCACAGAGCCGATATCCTGGGCTTGGCTTCTCTTGGGAACAAGACTAAAGATGACATAAGGTTGGCATCAAGAGCCCACCCATTTTGCTGTGTCTGATACTTATTACCTTCCTCGCTGCCCAGAAAAGCCAGCTGAGATTCAGCAGTCTACCCAGACAAACCTTGGATTCTTATCTCTACCAGAAGGCCATCTGTCCTGCCTCTGCCTGCCGACTTGCTGCAACAAATGGCACTACCGGAAGGATCGTTTCTGTAAATCCTGGCTGTAACTACCCACGTTGGTGAGCATGAGTAAGCTAAGCCCTAGGCGAGAACGATAAGCAAACAAATACGTGGTAACTGCTTGAAGCCATTTCCTGAGACATAGTATGGTAGCTTGACAGCACAAGCCGCAAGCTGTGTGGCCCGTTTGCTCCTCTAGATGTCAGGCCAGCACAGACACACGCTCTGGAACACGTGGCCTCTTCCTCTAAGGCAGGCGTTGGTGAAGCCAAATGGGCTCCGCTGCTGAGCTTCACAAATAAGATCGGCTGGGACCCCAGCCACGCTCATTTGTTTACTGACTGCCCGCGTCTGAGGCACTACAAGGCAGAGCTGAGTAGCTGTGGCACACCATAAAACCTTCCAAGAGTAAGAGACATCTGCCTTTCACAGGAGGTTCCTAGGCTCATGGACAGCTGGCAGCGTAGCTCTTCAGAAAAGGCTTCGACCTCACCTACGAATTCACACTCTTCAAAACAGCGCCTTTACAGGGAACTGGCTCCCTGGGAAATCGTTTTCCTTTAAGCAGGCAAGTTTTCTCAAGAAAGGCAAAGCCTTGTCCATATGTGCGGTGAGCCATGGGTCTTGAGATGTGTGAATGTTTGCAGCTGTGTTTGTAAATACCAGCCACGAAAGGGCAGGTGGTATGTTGTCTAAGGTGCCTTGGGAGGCATTTCTTAGTGACGAGATACAGAAAAGTAAAACCAAGGCAGTATTATATTTTTATCCCTTTATCGTCATCCAGAGACTGGGCCTTCAAATGAAATCCGAACAGTTTCAACAGTTTGGGGCTTTTACATCGAAATAGAGTAATTCTGGTATAGTTAAGCAAAGGGCTGGAAGTCAAAAAGCTCAAATCCAAACCACGCTTGCTGTGGACTTCTTCAAAGCTTGGGCAGGCTGACTAAATCTGCTGATGGTCAGCTCTTCTATCCAAGGGTCTACTGTGTCGTATGTCACCACAAAACTCGGTGGCTTAGAACAGTCGCTGCTTCCTGCTTCCTCCTTCTCCCTGTCAGACTCAGCTCTGACTCTTGCTCCATTTCATGGCTTTAGGTATTTGCTGGCTGATCTGGGTCTGGCAGGTGTTTAGACGGCCTCACCCGAGCAACTGGTGCACAAGCGGTGGTTGACAATAGGACCTTTCTCTCCATGGGCCTCTCATCATTCAGGTCTAGCCCGGCTTCCTTCTACAACATTCCAGTGGTGTGTGTGGGGGCAGGGGGACTGTAGTAACTCAGGCCCCAGAGCTTGCCCAAAAATCCCTTCTGTCACATTCCATTTGCTAGGAAAACCCCAAGGGGTCGGGAGACAGATTCCACGTCTTGATGAAAGGCTGAGGAAGGCTGTGGTCACTTCTTCTCCAGGACACTCATGCCTTTGTGCTCGCCGTGATTACAAACTGAAATATCACATGCTGAGTGTTTCATCCGAGGTCAGTTCATGAACTTCCTGGGGGCAGGAACGTCTCTATGCTTCATCCAGTTTTTGTCAAAATTATGTGTCTTACAAACATTCCTCCTATTAACATCCATCCTGATTCGTGCCCTACTGGAGCCAATCCAACTGCTCCTTAGAATTCAGCTATCCCAAGCATCTGCTTGTTCACTTAATAATTCAAAAGAGTCCTACCCCCGTCAGATGCTGGCAATGATCTCAACCTCGCTCTTTATCAGGGAATCTGATCCGGAAAGAGCACTTTACTATGGGAAGTTGTTTAAATAAAAGAGAAAAATGCTTGGTCACATCCATTTATTATGATAAAAAGTACGAAGCGGCAGCCTATGGAGAGTGTGCTGGGAGTGTTTGTACTTGCCTCTTTCATGAAAGGGCTCACACCGTCAATTACTTTGAAGAAAGAAAAAGATCATACATCAACGTCTCCGAAGTAGATTGAGTTAGAGCCCAGCTCCCAAACTGCCAAGATGACCTCCCACTCACCTGCCATATAGTTATACCAGTGAACATCCTTTAGGGGGCATTAAATAGGAGCACTAGGGAGCTAAGATGAACACAGGAAGGGGGCGCCCTCTAATTGTACCCTTCACATCTGCTGCAGGGAGTCTCCTCTTCTAGGCTTCAGAAGACTTCGCACTAGCTATGCTGGTGCTGGCTTCTGAACAATCTAAGTTGACAATCATGGTCCTAGGATCAGTAGAAGACAGGCAAGCCCTGCACAAATTGACAAAACACACCATCAAATAGTCCCTGTTCTATCATCTGAAACCAGTGTCTTGGTTAGGGTTTCTCCTGGTGCAACAAAACACCATGGCCAAAAGCAACTTGGGGGAGAAGGGGATTACTTCAGCTTACAGTTGGTAATCCATCAACCAAGGAAGTCAGGGTGAGAACTCAAAACAGGAGTCTTGAAACTGAAGCAGATGCCATAGAGGAACTTACTAGTTTGCTTCTCCTAGTCTGTTCTGCCTGCTTTTCTAATAGCACCCAAGACTCCCATCCCAGTGCTGGTACCACCCACAATGAGCTGGGCCCCTCCCACATCAATCATCAATCAAAAAAAAAAACACACCAGAAGCTTGTACACTGGACAATCTAGTGGGCCGTTTTCTCAACTGGGGCTCCCTTTTCCAAATTGACTCTAGCTTATGTCAAGTACAAAACTAGCCAGTGCTAGTGACCCCTTAACAATCTGACACACAAACACATGGCTTAACCATAACCTTTCCTTTCCTGATATTCCCAGTATATCATATTAATGTCAATATACAATATAAAACATAGTCCAAACTTTTAACGTCCCATAGTTTTTTAAAGTTCAGTCTCTTTAAAACATTCAAAGGTTCTTTCAATGTTAGAAGCCTCACCAAAATATTCAAGTTTCTAAAATATTGAAAGTCTCTTGAAAGTGTTCATGATCTTTCTAAAACTCCAAAGTCTTTTTAAAAATTAATTTTCTCATATTTAGGCAGTGGTGGTGCATGCCTTTAATCCTAGCACGTGGGAGGTAGAGGCTGGCAGATCTCTGTGAGTTCGAGGCCAGCCTGATCTACAAAAGCTAGTGCCAGGATAGGCTCCAAAGTTACAAAGAGAAACTGTGTCTCAAAAAAACAAAAAAAAATAGTTTTCTCAACTGTAGGCTCCTGTAAAATCAAAAATAAGTGACACACTTTCTTTCTCTAAGAGAGAAGAACCAGGGCACAGCCACAATCTGAACAAAGCAAAACCAAACTCCAACAAATCAACTTGGTGTCCAATGAGTGGCATTTTTTGTAATCTTCTGGATTTCTCCAAAAAGTTTGGACTTCTCTGGCTTTGCCATTTGATATGGGATCCCCCTCTGTATGCTATGAATATGTTTTATTGCCATTGGTTAATAAAGACACTGCTTTGGCCAATGGCTTAACATAATATAGCCAGACTGGAAAAAGGTATAGAGAGAGAATAGGCGGAGTCAAGGAGAGATGCCATGTAGCCGCTGGAGGAGAAAGATGTAACCCAGCTGGAACCTTACTGGTAAACCACGAGCCTTGTGGTAAAATATTAAATAATAGAAATGGGTTAATTTAAGATGTAAGAGCTAGCTAGAAATATGCTTAAGGTATTGGCCAAACAGTATTGTAATCAGTATAGTTTCAGTGTGATTATTTCAGGGCTGGACGGCTCGTAATGAACGAGCAGCCTCTGACTACAGCCATTCACAAAGCATGCAGTCTGTATCGTAGTTCAGGGAGGTTCCATTCTGAGGCTATCGCTGTCCTTGGTGGTCATCCACGGTACTGGCATCTCCAAAATGCTGGGCTCTGCAATACAACTGTGCTGCACCGTCACCAATAGCCTCTCTTTAGAAACTCGGACTCTGCCACACGGTACCAAGCCTCGAAGTCTTTCCCTGATCCCTTCGATCCTGGGCTTTCTATTGCATCTGAGGCTGCACTTCCACCAGTGGCTTCTCCCCAGCCTCTCTTCAAGGACCTCAGTCCAACAACACAGTGTCTAACCTCAGCTGCTCTCTATCACTCTTTCGTGCCTTCAAAATCAGTACCACCTGGATGACTCTTACACTACTGAGTTTGGCTGCCAGCGTGAGGTACAGCATTGGCCCTTTCTGGACCACAGATTCTGTATGCTGGGCCTGAGCAAACACTTTTAGGCTTATGATCCTCAAGGACACTAGTTTCTTCTGAATCGCTGCTAGCTTCTCAGCCCCAGCCAACTAGTATCAATCATCCTAGTGAAGATGTCACTCCAGTGTTCCTGGTCTCTTGCTAATCACAGCTGACTCTTCAGCTCCAGCTGACCAGACAGCCACAGGTTCAAAATGTTGAATGGCCCCAATAGAGTTCTTAAGGGCCTCTTCGGAACATCTCTCTGAAACTGCACAAGGCACCTTCCATCATCTACATTTCTTTCAATATTCCAGTCCCCCATAGAAAAGTCCACTGAGTTCTGAGGGCTCAAAACCACTTTTCTGGTCCAAATCTCAAATGCCGCCTCAGTTCTCTCTAAAACAAATGGTCAGGTCTGTCATGTATTCCTAAACCTGCTACCAATTTCTGTCTTAGTTATTGTTTCTATCCTTGTGATAAAACACCACGACTGAAAGCAACTTGGAAAGAAAAGGGTTTGTTTCAACTTACCGTTTGTAGTTCATCACCCAGGAACTCAGAGCAGGAACTGAAGCAGAAGCCGTGGAGGAGTGCTGCTTATTGGCTTGCTCATCCTGCTTCTTACAGTCCCCAGGACCACCTCCCCAGGAGCAATACTGCCACTGTGACCTGGGCCCCCCAACATCAATCATCAATCAAGAAAATGCGCCATAGACCTGCCCATAGGGCAATACAGTGAGGGTCTTTTATCAATTGAGGCTCCCTATTGCAAAGTGACTCTAATTTGTGTCAAGTTGAGATCAAGCTAGCCAGCACAGTCAGTCTAACTCAGAGCCTGTATCTGCTCTTACTCAAAGTCATTAATTAGAAGGGGAAACTGTGCATTCCAGACCCATCAACTCAGAATCTCAGATAAGAAGAAACACATAGAACGTCACAGGTCCCAGAAACAAAAGAGACTCTATTGTCTGAATGATGAAGAAACCGAGGCCCGGAGAGGTCACTGAAGTCACATTCAACCAGAGACACACCAATACGCAAGCCAACCCTATGAAACCCGGATGGAGTGGCAGACCCAACTATGGAAATCAACAGGCTACTGAGTCCTGTGTGGCTGTGGACATTCAGCTGCCAAGAGATGCTGATAATGCCTTTTCAACAGCATCATAAACTCAAGCCATTAATCCTTTGTGTTTCTGTGGGAGGAGGAAGAAGGACAGAGTCTAAGATAAAATGCATGCCAGGCACAAACCCACTTTTGCTTGAGAGAAGAAACGTGCCTTTTAAAAGGGCAGACATTGCCTTGTAGGCAACTTTCTGCTATCAAGCCCAAAAATACTCTTGAAAGAGAGAGAGTTGCAGTGCTGGGCTCCTGTACTCAAGAACTGAGCTAGATTTCAGATGGTTCCTCCAACTCTGGGGCAGTGACACCACTGTGGGGACTTAGAGGGCTCTGACCTCTGAAGTGTGAACATGAGGTGCTGTAAGCACGGTCAGTAGTGCTGGAGCTCTCCATTTCGTTCTCCGTTCCATCCAGACCTTAGGCGAAGCATTGCTATGGTCACCTAGCATCCGCAATAGGGTTCCAGTTACCAATCAGTGATTAGTGAAACAGAATACTTCCGTCAAGGGGCCAGAAGATGGCTCAGTTGGTAAAGTGCTTTTCTTACAAGCATGAGAGACAGAAATTGATCCCTAGAACTCATGCAAAGGAACTGGGTTTGGTAGTTCACACCTATAACCACTGCACTGCGGAGACTTCCTGGCTACCCAGCCTAGCTTAATAGGTGAGCTGCAAGCCAACAGGATTTCCTGGTCACAATTCAAGTAGGGAGAGTTCCTTAGGAATGATGTTGGAGATTGTCCTGTAGCCTCCACATACACTTGCACGTGCATACACTAATATACACACACATACTGTCAGGGCCAAAAACTTGAGCCCACACTAAAGCATTAGGGTGGGAAGCTGGCTCAACACTTCCATGATTTACTGCCTCTTGTTTCTGATTTTGAAACCACATATGAACTCAGCACTATCACACCACAGTCTGCCTTCAGATTTCGATTTCCTAATACCCACAAGCCATTTCTTAATTTACCCTGTGAGCGAGTGGTCATTTGGGTTATTGTATTGACTGCCCCTCTTTGGGTCACTGGTCCTAAGATGTGGGTAGACTGGAGGACTTCTAAGAGTTTTACAGAAAAATAATAAGCCACGATGGTCAAGGCTTAAGATTTGTTCAACAGCCACAGTGCTAGATTCTTTTCTCATTCCTCTTTAAGAGGAATTATACAAGGAGGTGATGAGAACGTAGTTGCAGTCTAGCAGGGATCACCAGTCTTCCTCCACGCTGAACAGGACAGTCTTGTGGAGGTTACTGCAAAGGTAAGGGGATGTCAAATTGCATGGTGTGGCCCTGCTTACCCAGTCACTAACTTGGGATTTGATTAGACCCCAAGTATCCCAGCTCTCCTTTGTTTGGAAAGAATAAGGGCCTGGGATGGGAACTCAGAACACAGAACATCTGGTCTGTGCCAGCAACCACACGGATCTGACTAAGGTAGGCAGTGGTTTTGCCATTTGGCAGTGAGAGGGCATGTGTCCCCCGATTCCTCATTCGGACATTCATTTCATCCTTGCCCCGACAGCTCAATCGATAGGCATGTGTGCTCTGCGCATCCCAACATAAGTTGAAAATATGACCCTACTAAAGAAGTAGAGTGGTAAGCAAACCATTCTGGAATTTTTTTAAACATTTATTTTATTTTTATTTTATGTGAGTGTTTGGCCTGCACATATATGCATGTACCAAATGTGTGCCCGGTGTCCATGGAAGTTGAAAGAAGGCCTTAGATAACCTAGAACTGGAGTTACTGATGGCTGTGAGCCATCACATGAGTGATGAAAACAAAAACCAGATCCTCTTCAAGAGCAGCAAGTACTCTTAATAACCATTGAGATGCCCCTCCAACCCTAGAGCTGACAACATTTTTTGAGAGAACATTTTAAGAAGAGGAAGCATTTATTGCCTGGGACTCAAAGAGAAAAGGATAAAGGTTTAGAGTCTAGATGCTTAGTTCTCTCTTGGAAGGGGAAGCTGAATTGAATGGGAAAAGTGAAACAGATACATGTTAGTCACAGAAGCTGAGAGGCTACCTTGTAACCTAGTCCCTGAGTTCTTGTCCCTTTCAGCTGGGTCTGGGGATAGGTGGCATGCTCAGTTTGTGCTCCAGAAACCCAAGACCAGAAGTCACAACTGAAGAATCTGTTCTTGTACCCGATCCCTGGACTTCTGTTTCAGAAAGCCTTAGACAGTGACCCTGAGCAGGCCACATGGTTTTCTTGGTCAGCAGCGACAGAACTCATGCAGAAGCTGTCATTCCCAAGCCCTCAAAGGTTCAGATGTGTCAAAGTTTAAAATACATACTGCCCTCCAGTGTACAAATGCCCCCGGTCATTCTTTTTGTTGTATAAAGTAAAGCCAACGTTTCTTGTAACTTGAACGTTCTCAAGAAGCAGTCCGACCCCATTTGTTATGAAGTCTGTCTTGGCAGTAAAGCCACGCTTCTAGATCTTAGGGGAATTGTGGAAAGGGCTGTCTATAATCTTGGCAATGGAATATCTTCCCGCAGGCCCGAGGGCAGCTGTTTTCTCACCTCTGCTCTGTGATCTGAAGCAGGCTGCCTAGGTCTTGGCTGGGCAAATGACAGGTCAGCCACAGCGACACTCAGAAC
The DNA here is from genome assembly GCA_028555095.1 of Dicrostonyx torquatus. Lineage (NCBI taxonomy): Eukaryota > Metazoa > Chordata > Mammalia > Rodentia > Cricetidae > Dicrostonyx > Dicrostonyx torquatus. The sequence goes on along the minus strand of JAQHUG010000091.1, from coordinate 1,142,542 downwards.
TTTCCCCTGCTTCCTGGTACACAACTGTCCTGTTTGGTGTTTGCGCTGACTGGCATCTCAGGTGGCTTTGTCTGCCTTGGCTTTGCTGCACACTGTTTTGGGAAATACAGACAAGGAGGCATTTTGTCCTTGGTTTCTCAGATGTTAGCAGAGCCAAAACCAAACTGCGGCCGAAGTCCCCAGGGTTGACAGGACCCAGCTGTAGCCCATCTTCCAGAAGTAATTCAAGTGGGGGCGCCAAGATCAAGTACTGAGTTCGAGGAGGACCTCAATCAGCAGGGGAAAGTGGCCTACAGTCACATTCCTGCCCAGCATTCTTTCCTGCAGATGATTGATGGGGAGCTCCAGGAGGACCTTCCTCAGATGCGCTGTAAGTAATTACCGAATGTGACCCAGCTGCAGGACACAAAGGGTTATGCAATATTAAAGGCAGCTGGATACAGAATCGCATCTGCAGGGAGGGGCACACGTAGAAAGGCAGAATTTAATTAAAAGGGTGCCTCTCCCCCTTAGGGAGTCAGCCACATTTTGTAGGCTACACTAGGTTCTGAAGTTAATAATTATGTGGAGAACTGTTACAAAATCATAGTAGCTTTCCCAACTCAATCTAACGTAGCTTTCAATAAAGTCGAAGAGTCATTTCATATCGAAGTTTATGGTCGGCTTAATCTGGAAACAAAGACAGAGCTGTATGCATTCTTTATGGGACTGTGTGCACACTTCCAGATCCTGCTGCCTTCATGCTGTGTCAGCTAAGCGAGGCTCGTGATGCATTTCTCAGAATTCCTGGTCCAGGAAATGTTGCACACAACCTGGAAGGCAGGCAGCAGCAACCTGCTTTGTACATTCCCAAGGTCAGCGCAGCCACCAGTCCCAGTCACGGGGCAGCAGCTAGACCCCAAGTCCTCCAACTCCTACTGTATTTTCCTTTCAACTTCTCCATACCCTGGCTATTGTGAGCATCCCTGAACGTAAGCAACTCTGCTTCCCGGTAGGTCTTCCGTACGGTGGAGGATGGACGTGGAGACCCTAGCTTGACCTGGGTCCCAGCTTGGCCTCAGTCTTTACAACTGTCTTTCCTGAGTGTGGGTCTTTCCCACCTGAGGCTCAGCACCAGGTATAAAGGCAATAGCTTCCCAGAGACTGTTGGGCCCAAAACCATAACTACAGAATGCTGCAAGGTTACAACGGACTCCTCGGCACCTCTAGTTCTGTGCTACTCTGGTGCACACATCTTTGTTAAGTTACACACGGTAGAATGGAAGGGTTTACTTGGCTGTCTTTTATATTTTATTTTCTATTTTCATGACTATATTATTATTACAACCACTAATGACAGAAACAAGACATGAAACAAGGTGTCTCAACAAGGCATGGAATTTGCACACACACACACACAGAGAGAGAGAGAGAGAGAGAGAGAGAGAGAGAGACAGAGAGAGAGAGAGAGAGAGAGAGAGAGAGAGAGAGATATGTTCTGTAATTTTTAAAAAAGTCACAGAAAGAGCTGGCAGGAAAACCCCTCCAGACTCCACTATAGAAGAGCTAAAACTTGCTCTACAGTTTGATTCAAGAACATCTTCCCCTCCTTTCTAGTGTACAAGGCACGGTCTTCAGGTCCGATTTACTTGTCCTAAGTAAATCTGACCACCTGGTTTATTGAGCCAGTAAACTTCCTTTTACATGGAAATTCAAGCCGGCTTTGTAACGGGACAACAATTGCCTCCATGCAGCAGCCGCCACGGCCGCTGACAATTCTGAGGCGGAAAAGTCTAGATTGCTTGCCCAGTGCTTTTCAGCTACACGCACAGCTGAACACCAGACTCCGGGGACAAGACCAGCAAAAGAGCTTTCATAAACTTTCCTAGATTAAATAAAATATGTAGAGAAGACAGGTGAAAGTTTGAGTCAATATAACTTGTAAGCCTGTGTTATATTTATTGACTAAAGAACATGTAGCAATTAAAGTTATATGAAAATAATGAAATTCCGCCATAGCCCACATTTCCCTTTAGTCTTTGTAGCATGATATTTGTGCACGTACACGTACACATGTGTGCATTCACTTGGAAGAAAAACCTGACCCATTGGTAAGCTGGGAACCAATCAGAATCTGCCTTTTCAGAATATTAACTAAGATATTTAGGGATGTAATTCAGACTTCGCCTGACCCATTGGTAAACCGAGAACCAATCAGAATTTGTCTTTTCAGAATATTGACTAAGATATCTAGATGTGGTTCAGAGGTTGCCAAGGAGGGGGCACAGTGTCCAGCATGGAACAAGCAGACATGTTTTCAGAGACAGGCAGTGAGCCAACGAGAGAGAGAGAGAGAGAGAGAGAGAGAGAGAGAGAGAGAGAGAGAGAGAGCAGAGACAAAAGGCTCCAGAGTCTGCTACACAGCAACAGTGGGAAGACCAACTGTTCCCTGCAGTGCATTGTCCCAGCTCTTTGAGCTGCTTTGTCCTAAAACTGTTTTCTACCTGTGTCAAAGGGAACTTTCTTTTTCTTTAAAACCCCATGAGCTCCGACCAGAATCGATGCATCTTCTCCCATGCGCAACACTAAGCTTGTCATGTGGTGGTCTCTGGCCCTCACAGTACCTTGGGCAGCTCCAGACAGAGCCCTCCTCTGGAATCATGGAGAATCCCTTCCAAATTCTACATTTCCCATTTCATTGACCTCCCCTCTAAGGCATTATTGGAAAGCCTCCCTCCTGGGTGGTGGGTGACCTGTCTCTCTTCCTTTGACCTCTGTGTCCTGGCTGAGCCTGCAGACAGGTTCCCACTTGCCTACTTGAGTGGCAGCATTCAAGGAGGGAGATCATTTGTAGATAATTCACTCTGTGGATTGCTTTCAGCTAAAACGCACTCAGGCCTATTGGCATGCTCAGAACAGCCAGATATCTTTGTTGATCTTCGGCAGTTCAAGTAAGGGAAGGGAGTAGGCCAGCTGGGTGAGGTGCCCAGAACCTCCAGGCTCAGGATGAACTGAACACACAACACAGGACTTTTTCTTGATCACAATATAAAACTCCATCCACACTGGTACAATGTGTGTATATGTGTTGGGGGCAGGGCACAGACTAAAATGCTAAAATAAACACCATCAGCTGTTTATGGTTTTCTTCAATAATAATTATTTGCTACTGGTACATTACTTAGCCATGTGGCTAGCACTCAGAAGCTCACATCTGGTAGCAAGCACTCAGGACAATAAGTTAGAGAAGGACTGCTGTGGGATAATGCTCTTATACCCTGTAAAAGATTTGTCCCTCATATTGGTTTGATAAAATGCTGATTGGCCAGTAGCCAGGCAAGAAGTATAGGTGAGGCAATCAGGCTAGGAGAATTCTGGGAAGAGGAAAGGTTAATCTCCAGTCACCACCTAGATGCAGAAGAAGCAAGATGAGAATGCTGCACTGAGTAAGGTACCAAGGCATGTGGCTAAACATCGATAAGAATTGTGGGTTAATTTAAATTGTAAGAGCTAGTTAATAATAAGCCTGAGCTAATAGGCCAACTAGTTTATAATCTATATAAGCCTCTGTGTGTTTTGTTGGGAACTGAATGGCTGCAGGACCCAGCAGAAACTTCCATTTACAAAAGACATACAACAAAATAACCTGCTGTAGAATTTTTTTTCATCCTGTGAATGAGGAAAATGACATCGTTTCATTTGTTTTGTGAAACCTAGCAGCACAGCTGCAAAGGTATCAGAGGCTCCAAAACACTTCAAGAGATGGCCTAAAGCCTCATCCTGCAGACTTCACTTTCAAACCCCAAGTCCCCGAGCACTGCCTGTTAGGTCCACAAAATTCTCATACTTCTGAAGACATTAAAGAGAATTGGAAACTAATTCTTGCCAAAAAGAAAGGAGATGAAAATTAGAGGTGAGTAAAGCATGAGCCATGATTCTGCAAATTTACAGAATCAGGTGCTTTCAAGTTTGTAATCCCAAATCATTAGCATCTCCACATTTATGTGAGAAATAACACTGGACAGACAAGGGGGGCAGCAAACATGAAGAATGGGTTTGAGTAAGTAAGAGAGAAAGTGGCTTCTCAAAAAGGAGAGCATGAATCATGACATAGGTGAAATAGCAAACATTTGTAGGCTATGTGGAAAGTTCCAGAAAATTAGCTAAATGATACATGAACAATAAAAGGAAGACAAACTTTGGGTGGTCACACGGTCACAGCAAAGACCATCTTTCTAACAATCACTAGGTTGGATCTTAATTTCTTAACGTTTCCTTTAAAAGATGCTTCTTTTTTGTTGTTGTTGTTCACGGTCACACAAAATTCAAACAGTTTATAAGCCTATTTTAAGGGGTAAACTCTTTAATTCCATCTAGAAAAGATAATCATAATTCATTCCATGTGACTTTCCCAGGTGTTCACACTGTGCATAGAGAAAAAAATTGTATCTACATGAGATCACTAGAAAATAATGTACCTGTCTGTTCATCTGTGTTCACTTACCATATTTTTCTATTTTACAGTGTGAGGCCCTCAGACTCACCCACTATTTGAAAGGAGCAGCCCTGACCCTACTGGGCCAACCGTGCCTGATCTAAAGGATCAACAACAGTTTTCAGCAGAGAAGAGAAGACAGAATAACAACACTGTTTTTTTTTTTTCTATATAACTTGTTAGGTCTCTGACAGATTTTTGGATGATCAAATGTTCTCCTCAAAGAAAATTAATTATAAATACCAACTCAGTGTATAAAACAATCTAAGGTAAACTTTCTAGGCTGATGCCCCAGGGAACCTCCTATGCCAGCCCTTCTCAGAGTCATTACTTCTGACGATTGATCTACCAAAAGCCCAGACCACAGTAGCAGATTCTTCCGTCCTGACTAATAGGAAATATCTTTAATTAGCAACCGTATTCCATATCTGCTGCTGACATAGCCAGGACACAAACTCACAGCTATGAAAGCCCAAAGGTGTCGCAGAAGCAGCAAAAGCATTTCAGCCAAGCTTCCAAGCACAAAGTCCAGCAGCTGGCAGCAGACACTCTTGTGCGCCCATTCCTGGTGCATTCATTTCATTATTTTTTTAAAGGGTCCCTGAATCAGCCTCTCTGTTCATCTTTGAGGAGAGATTTCTAGGCGGAAACACCATGTCTTCTAGACACAGCAGGGTGGTGGCATGAATAAACTCACAGTGGCTGTGACGGCATACAGAAGACCTGTGCCAGCCGAACCCGGGACAATTCCAGCCTGAAGAGGGAAGCTGGGCACAAAGCTCCACCCCTGGCTGAAGAGTGATTAGCAATTGTTAGCTGCTAGAAAAGCAGTATAGCACAAGGGGGTAGCCCTTGACAAGTGGACCACACTCCAGCGGGAAGCCACACATCCTAGATTTGTGGATTAATTGTACAGCACAAATTGGCCTTGATGAGGGAAAAGTGATACAATGTCTGGTGGGAAGAGAAGGTTGAGTGGATCTTGGGAAAGTTAGGGTAGGGAGGGTGAATACAATCAAATGTGTGCAAAATTCTTTTGTTGGTTTTTTTGTTTGTTTTCTTTACGTAGCCTTGGCTGTCCCGGAATTAACTCTATAGACCAGGCTGGCCGCGAACTCAGAGATGGGTTTGCTCCACCTCCTAAGTGTTGGAATTAAAGGTGTGTGCCACCACTGACAGCTTAAAATTCTTAAAGAACTAATGAAAATATGTTATTAAAAAATTATAAAGCATGGCAGAATAGACTACTGGCTTAATAAATAATTTACCCATCCTGAATTAAAATAGTTCTTGGAGGTTCTGTAACACTGCAGTAGTGTGTGATCAAACATCTGGCTGCCTCCCATGAGTTCCAGCCTCCAGTCTCTTCCCATTTTGTTTATAAAAAGGATTTCATAAGACTTCCTCAGACAGGAATAAAGCTGTTCTGTCCTGCTGTTGGTTGGCAATGGTCTTATTTGTGGGTGCTGCTAATTCTACCCAAAAATATTAGCAAAGACCTTAAATTCTGCCTATGAAAAGATTTCACTACTGATATTGGCAGATATTTACTTCTCAAAAAATGTCATTACTCCTTTGCTGGCTCATTTTAAAACAAACTGAGACTTAAAAGAACAAAGTTTTACAAGGCTACTAGAATATTTGTAAATGGTTCTGTGGTGTCTAAACGGAGAGCTAGAGGACTGGCAGTGCTGAGGCTCCTCGTTCTGAGTCGCCTTGGAGATGTTAGATACGTTCGCTCATTCACTATCTTTATCTCCTGGAACATTTCCTGCTTGTGTGCATCTTCAGTGAGTGGGCAAACATGGGAGGAGGGTGGGAAAGCGGAAGACTGAGTTAAGACTGAGTTCCATGTTTCTCTCTCTCTCTCTCTGCTTTATGTGCATTTTATAAAATTAAATTACCAAAAGAACTTGTTAAGATTGACATGATCCAATTTAAACAATATAAGATTTTCTGACTTTTTCCCAAAAAGTACATCACTCTGAAGCATTTTTAAAGTACGGCACTATCAGGTATGGTATTGCCACGGCCCGCTGGTGGCAAGTACCGGTCCAAAGGCCTCATTTTACTTGCACGGTCTTTTTATTTCTTTTATTGAGTTATACATTTTCCCCCGCTCCCCTCCCTTTCTACCCCTTCCCTTCTATCTTCTCCTGTGACCCCCACGCTCCCAATTTACTCAGGAGGCCTTGTCTTTTTCTTTTTCCTTTGTAGATCCATGCATGTCTCTCTTAGGGTCCTTTTTTGTCGTCTAGGTTGTCTGGGGATGTGGACTGTAGGTTTGGTTTTTTTTCTTTGCTTTATATTTAGATGTCACTTATGAGTACATATTATATTTGTCTTTCTGGGTCTGGGTGACCTCAGTTCAGTTGCTCTTGTGACTCCAGTTGAGACCCACCCTATGCTGGCACTCAAGCAGATCACTCATGATGCGTGAATTTTAGCAAACACCTCTCTGCTGGTCATGGATGCCCCTCCTACCTGTCGCTTTCTAGGATGGATGCTATCCTAGGCTTTGCCTGGACTCATCTGGAAGTGTTTATACTTCCATCTCCTGAACTCTACTTCACCACCATTCAGATAGACTGGGATGAGGCTTTTAATGCATAAAAGTTATTATCAACGCAGTACAGACATACAGCAGCCCAGTGTACCCCCGGTCTTGTTAGTTCTCACACAGTTCATGCAAAGGCATGGAAAGCTTTCTTGTTATTTCTAAGTTGTTTTTTTTTAATGTTCTACTTACAGATTTTTAAAGAATTGCTATATCAACTGTTCTAACTTTCAAAGTTTGAATTCCCATACAAAGCAAACAAAATGCAACTAGAAATCAGTTCCTCCCAAGACAAAACTCCATCCTCCCAGTCTCTCTGGTACATGCTAAACTCCTAATGCTGACATCTCAAGTTGTTTGATAGAAGCAAAAGGTCCATATTTTCTGTACAATGTCCTGCTTGGTTCTTCTGTGACAGCGTTGTCTTCTTAAAGCCATTCACAAGGATGATGCCCCACAGTCCCCAGATCCACTCTGCCACATGACAGATCACTGCACAGGCAGTGAAAGTGGCCAGGGACGGTGGTGAGAGAGGTGGGCAGGAGGGCCAGTCCAGATGTGACTGAAAGCAAAGCCTTCCTGAAAGGAGCCAGCACAGAGCCGGCTGGACCATCTTCTGACCTCCTCTTCCACCCATGCGGTTGGCAGCAAAATCAAGCCATGTTTTCACTTTGTAAGGATTCAAGGAAATCTCTAGTGACACAAGCCTTCAATTTCTCCCTCTCTTGAGCATGAGAACTAAAAATAAATAAATAAATAAATAGCTAAATCCAAGAGCCAAGATTGGTCTAGAGGATTGGCAGAACCTGCCAGCTTGGCTAAACAGATGAAAACAGGGTGCACTGTGGGAGGCCCACCCTTGCCCTGAAACACTGCTGGGCATGTTCCTCCTTCCCTGGCTGCAAGCTGAAGTCTCTAGGGAGGGGTTTCTTGGAGCCTAGGCAGGTCTTGCAGGTGGGCCCACCTCATACCTCTGCTCATTTGGAAGAAGGTGAACTAGATGCTTGCTGTTGGGTCCTCCTCAAACCCCCACTCGTGGAGGCTGATTCTCAGGGTATGGATTCTCTCCATGGAGAGACAACCTTAGGAGCTAAATCCCCCTTCACAGCCACTATCTGGGACTGTCTGTGAGTGCTCTTACACATTATATGACAAACCTCCTTCCCTGACTCTCACCTCTCCACAGGACAATTCAATTTGGGTCATCTCTTGTGAGGTTTGATTCTCTCCTTCCCTTTTATTCTGGAAGGGGCACGCCTTACCTAAGTAGTTCTCTACCTAGCCTGCTCCCCTGCCAGCAACCCTGTCTAGAACACTAGAGAATCTGTTGAGTTAGTTGTGCCCTAATACAAATGTCTTAGGCCCTTCTCTGCACCTACCATGCCAGAGACAAGGCTCCCCATGGGCTCTTCACAGCCTCAGCTTAGTGACAGGTGGCTAGGAAGTGCGGAGCCACCTACTCCTTAATTTCCCCAATGCCACTACAACATGGGAGAAAATTTCCCGTCTGGCAAACGGAACAGTAATGAGGTAAAGCAAATTAAAAATCACACTGGAAGTGAACACAAAGTCCAAATTCTTGCTTACATGATATTATAAAGTTATATACAAGGTGGGGGGCTTTTTTGTTTGTTTGTTTGTTTGTAGGAGTTCGGCTCCCAACTCGGGACAATGGTGGATCCTAAAGCCTCTCATTCTCCAGAAAGATGGGTAGAGTGACTTCAGATTCACCTGAACATCTGTCACTACTCTCCGGTCCTGTCACTGAAGTATTCATTCACTGTGCTCCTAATCTGAGCCTTGCCCTGAGGCAAGTGTGGAGGGAGACGGCGGAGGGTAAAGTGTGGTCATTTCCAGTGGGAACAGAATCCTGGCTGGACTGATCGGCCCTCATCTCCCCCCCTTCACTGAGACTCAGGATGGAGAGGAACCTGCATGTCCTGGACACACTTCCCCTGAGCACAATTACACCAGGAGTGAGCATCATGGTTTGCTGGGGCCTGAGTCCACACAAAGGAGAGAGTATTTATCCAGGCCAAGCAGAGATACCCTCAGCAACAGACCATGAACTCCAAGGGGAAGGGGGATATATGACTTCAAAAGCCAGGCCATAAATCCAGCACTTCAACCGTTCCAGGGGTCAGGAGGGCATTCTGTACAAGCACGTGTGAGCTAAAGGTTTTTGATTGGGGAAGTCAAAGACGTGCCTGGCCTCACACCGGTGGCAGAAGTGTTTCTGGCATCTTCAAGGCTCTGCATACATGCTTTTAGATTTAACTCAAACATCTGTGAACATGGCTAGTTACTGGAATCCCTGAGATCATAACTAAGGCAGGAAAGTTCTGTGTAACATGGTCAGGTCAGTGACCTCCATAAAAAATAAAAGGGAAGTCATCCTTGGGGAAGTGCCGACAGACCAGGACCTCCCAGGACCCTAGGCAGACCCTCATGTGGGATGAAGGCTGCTCTTCGTGTGAGAAAGGACAGAGAGTACAACTGTCACTGGGCCTGGAATTGGAATGCCGCCCCCCCCTCCCCCGAGCCCACTGGCTCCAGGAGAAATGGCAGGCTGAGGCCGCCCACCAACCAGGATGAAACTCCAGGCCCCTCTCATTTACATGGTCCCCTAGCAGTGTCCTGGGCCCAGTTCCCACAAAACTGGCCCTTCAGCTGGGGGCCATATTGCTTTAATTTCATGCTCCATCAGAAGAGCAAGATGACTGCTGAGTTACGATATCTGAGCCTGAGCCAGAATCTCACCCTTGCACGTGTATAGGCAGTGACAGGCAGTCCCGGTAGAAACTGGTTCCTTTCCTTCTGAATGACAGGAGAGCCTAGGTTAACTTCCTTCCGATTTACAGACTGGCTTATTGATAGCATTAGGAAAGCCTGAAGCCTTCGGCTTATAATTTTATATCCTTACTTTATACCATTACATAACTCTCCTTTATTTTTTTCACTTTGAAAAATATCAAATTGGAAGACCTTCGATGGCAGCGATTTTCATACATACAGCCATATTTCTCTCGCTAGATAATAAAACAAGTGAATTAACAGATGGGAAAACAATCAGAACGATGTAAGGTTTGCAATGACTAGCATATTCCATCACTGACTACGCACGGGCACGTGGACCTCAAAGTCTGGTCCCACCCTGAGAATGTGTCGGAAATGGGGATCCTCTGGTCCTCTCCAGACTCACTGCATCTGAATCAGGGTGGGGCTCGGCGATGCGGATGTCAACAAGCTGGCTGGAAACGTCTAGACACTGAACACAGCTCGCTCTTATGCTGCTGCGGAGTCTAGACGGGTCTAGCCTTTAGTCGTGAGAGAGCCCCGGAAACGCCCCACCTCCTTTCTGGAGTTCTAGCACTGTTGCTAACGGGGGCCTTTGGAGCTGGCAGCTGCTCTGGCAGAGCCGGTATCTGGGGAAGAAAACAAAGGCTGAAAGAACTTTATGGCTTGACACCCGCTTGGCATTTGCTGGCATCTTCCTGGTCGCTAGATGTGAAGAGAAAGAAACCATGGCACCCACAAGCGTGCCTGTGCTTTTAAATGTCTCTCAGCATCAAATCGATCCTCCGGTCACCTTGTATTTAGGCTCAGTGCAGCTGGGGCATATTACTGTAGCTGTCATAGATTTTGCGGCTTTTTTTCTTTTCCTTGCCCTGTGAAGCTGGAACCAATAATTGTTTCAAGAGACTAAATAAAAGGGCTCTGGATTTTCTGTTATTACAGATTGATTTTTTTTGAGATGCTAAAATAATATGTGAATTTTTTCCTAGTAATATAATTAAATGCATGTGCAGCACTGCAGTACAGTTTACCTCACGGATTTGACAATGCTTCTAAACTACACACGTCAAAGAAGAAAATCCGCCATTTCCCCTACTTAGCATCTATCATGATTTTTACAATATGTTATTCAAAAATGTCTGCTCTATGAGATGTCAAAAAAACGTAAACTGATCACCATCATTTATATTGATTGTCTGATATAACCATATTCACTTTCAGATTTCAGTGGAGAGAGTAGAGTGGTCCACAGAGCTTGGAGGACATCCATCAGCATGGGTAGCTAAAAACCAAGTTCCACCTTCAGGAAAATGGACTGTGACCTCTGAAGGCCTGTTCTTCATCTAGGATGCAGTGTCTTCAAGATGGTGAAAAGTGTATGTGCTTCTGGGTGGTCAATTCCACTAGTCACCCTGGCTAGATTATGGCATTCCAGCAATGTGGATGGATGCCTGGCTAGATGCTGCTAGGAAGACAATTTTGAAGGTTAACATCTAAACCCATAGACCATGCGCAAGGCAGATTATCTTTAATATAATTGGAGCCAGGCCTCAAATTATCAGTGAAGACTACTACACTGCTGAGAGCGTTCAGCCTCCATACTGAAGCATGCAAAGTATACAGCAATCTTGCCTTCATATGCAAGATTGCAATGGCAGTCTTCATATTCAGTTTTGGGTATGGATTTCAGGTTCAGCAGCTCTGAAACATTTTGAGACAATAGTGAAGCCTCTCTCTCCGACTTCTCTCCTTTTAGAGCAGTGGTTCTCAACCTTCCTAACGAGTGACACTTTAGTACAGTTCCTTATGCTTTGGTGACACCCAGCCATAAAATTATTTTCATTACTACTTAATAACTGTAATTTTGCTACTGTTATGAATCACAATATAAATATCTGTGTTTTCTGATAGTCTTGGGCAACGCTGAGAAAGGGTCGTTTGACCCCCTGAGGCGTCATGGCGCACAGGTTGAGAACTACTGCTCTAGCTGTACAGTCAGCTCCCCACATTTACAGGTTACAAATTGGAGGGTTCAACAAGCTGTAGATCAAAAGTTGCATCTCTACTGAACATTACAGAAGATTTTATTTTCATTATCCCCTAAATAATACAGCTAGACAACTGTTTATATAGCATTTATGAGACATGCCAAATACTAAGGAATACAATATGACAGTTGTTTACACATAATTTATGAGACATTTCAAAATATTAAACAAGTAGTCAGCAAGTGTTTACATAACATTTACATTGTAGTGGGTGGTGCATGGAGCCTTAAAGATGACTTAAAGTACACATGCATGGGTTATATGTACATAATGTACCATATCACGTAAGGAACTTGTGTTTTTCTCAGATTTGCATATCAACAGGGATCTGAAAACCAATTATCCCCAAGGATGCATAGGGGTGACTATACTCGGTTGGTCCTAATTCACTAAGAAACCTGGACCAATGTAGCCCTAAACTTCTGAGTCAAAATCTTCATAACATTTACATTATTCTTCAGTTATCACCATTCCAGTCAAAATAAAATGGTTCAAATGGTGGAGATTAAAAACAAGTCAATGCACTTCTAAGAATTATTTTAAATCCCAAGTGCTGCTACATAGAACATGTTGCTGCCATCAGAACACATCAGAATTGATGCCATGTGCACCTAACACCTTCCACAACTTTACCTATGCTCCATTATTTCATTCACTGTACACGTAATTCACCTGTTTCCTCCTCATTTTACTTCCATCGGGATAGTCTAAGGGTCAGGGGATATCTAAATGGTGTAAAAATAGATGTATGTAGGTTGTCTACCTTCTAATTCTTTTTTAACTTAGTTTTTAGTTGTCTTACAAAAAAAACCATGACTTAGTAAACAAAATTTCCAGTACTAGATGTAGAATACTTCCTTAAGAGTTATTGGTCAATGGTGTGACAAGATACACCTATGAGTGTCATAGTGGCATGAATGTTATAGGGGTAACCAACTGCTTTCTAATCTGATTTGAGGCCTGCTCCATTGAGGAAAACACATGCCTGGTATAAATCTACCTAGGATTTCATGTTCATCTCATGATAAACTTTGTATACTGTTGTTCTGATGTATGTACACAGTATCAAATTGTATCCCTCTATTCATAGATTAGCGTAACTCTCAGAACTCAAGAGAGTTTGTTGCATATATATGTAACAACACAAAGAAAAAGAAACCATGAATTTAAGAGAGAGTAAGTATTGGGGCATGGGAGGGAGCAGGAGAAGCCATAGGAGTAGTGGAGGGAGGGAAGGGGGGCTAACAGTGTAATGATGCCATAATTATTTTTAAAATTAAAAAGAGGGGAAATAGGGGAATAAGTGCAAACAAAAATAAAATTTGTGTCATTAAAAAAAGAAGGGTGCTGGAGAGATGGCTCAACAGTTATGAGTACTGGCTGCTCTTGTAGAGGACCCAGGTTCAGTTCCCAACACCCATATCAGGGTAATCACATTGCCTATAACTCCAGCTCCAGGGGTTCTACCGCCCCTCCGTTCCCTTTTGGACTCTGCTGGTACCTGCACTCACACATGCACATTCATTCACAAAGACATACACATATATGTACATAATCAAAACAAATATTTTTAAAGGACCTGATTGCTGAAGACAGCACATACATTCTTTGAAAGATTCAGAAAACTCAAGCTGGAACTGCCCTGGAAGCCTCCCATCAGCTGGCTAGTTTTCATAGTGCCAGAGGTGCTGTGCAGGTTGCCAGGGGAGAAGATGAAGCAATGGTCTTCTCCCGAAATGAACCCTGTGAACTATAATACCAAACTGCCAGTCAAGATGTGCCTATTGGGGCAATACTGGCACTACTATTACGGATGTCACCAGTGTTCTCATTGGGTTTGAGGTCTGCTCCACGGAACAGATTTCATGCCTAATACCGCAAACTTAATAATTTAAAAAAAATCCATGGCTGAAGAGGGCTTATACTATTGGGGGAACTTTTTATTTAGCTTTCTAAATATTCATGTTTATACCCATAGACAAATGTTACTCCCAGGCTTATTCAGAGAAGTTCTTCTTAGTCATGAACAGCCCAGAATGCAGAGACCCAGGGAAGGTCAAGGTGCTAAGAATAAGGGCCTGCTGAGTGCTCAGCCCTGAACAGGGTGTTTATACCATCCACTCTAGGGCTCAGAGAACACAGCAGAAAACTGTGAGGAAAGAATGTAAGAGCCAGAAGATATGGGGAGGGCTATTGACTACTTTCTTTGAGGCATCAGAAATCCATTACAATCCTGATCTCATAGCAACCATGGCTGCCACACAGACTCTGCATCTGGGCCTGTCAATATTTATCAGGGGTCGTGGAGAGCCTCAAAGGACCCAACTCTTCCCTACTGAACTATTGGCTCCTGGTTGATTCTGGGGAAAGTCATTGTTTTCAGTTGTGTACACATCAATGAGCCAACCAAGCTCCACTGGCTAGAATCAAATCTGTGGTCACAAGGACAACCTAGTTAAATGCGGTGGGCGACAAAACAAAAAGACATGAAGGTGAAAAGGGACAAATAAATGGAAAGCATTGTGTTTGCGTGTGTGTATGAAATTGTCAAAGAGCAGGTTTAATAGAAATTTTTACAATATTCATTTAGTAAGTATTATCATATTTTCTTATTATTTGCTAAATGAATAACCAAAAATCTTCAAAATAAGTACTACTTAAGAGTTCTTTTGGTTATTCATACATACCCTTTTCCAAGTTTGATCGATGTACTTTATCTGTGCTCTGGGCAAAAATGAAACCTCATTTTCATAGGGGCAGTTACTAACTTTAGAGTTTAATACTCCCCCAACCGTGCCAGTGTCACCAAGGCCATCAGATCTCAGTAATGATGGACGGTTCTTTCAGGGAGTCTGGAACCACGGTGGTTTTGAGCCTGATCCTGGACAGGTGTGACACGGTCAGGAGTATAGCAGGAGGAATTACCCAGAGGTCTTCACTTTGGAGCAGCCAGGACTTGAGCTAAAGTCAGCTGAACTCTGAAGCATATACTTTCAGTTCCAACATAAACTATCTCATTGCTCGGAACTTCACACTTGGCAGGAAGTGACCCTCCAGAGCTGTGTGTCAGGAAATAGAGCTGTATTTAAAACACCACAGCAGGACTTCCATCACTCAAACAGAGCAGGTTGCATTGGATCAAAACCACTAACGGCTTCACAGCACCCTTTGAAGAATCATTTCATGTCAACTCTATATATTGAGACCTCAAAAACGTACCTTTAAGACTCTATACCCTATTATTGAAAAAACAGTCCAATTCCAATTACAATTTTTGCTTGTGTGAAATAAAACTTAGAGGGATGGCTGCTGAACTGTAGCTTGGTAAGATGTCTAGCTCTGTTGCATAGGCCTTGTGGTTTCCAAGGGTTTTGCCCAATCGAAGAGCTTCTATGGTGCAAGACAATTCTGTATCCTGTCAATCATGTTTTAAATAAATGCTGATTGGCCAGGCAGGAAGTATAGGCGGGTCAACAAGACAGGAAGTAGAGGCAGGGCTAGGATAAAGTCTGGGAAGCAGGAAGCTTCCCTGGGATTCCTGTGCAGATCTCCAAGGAAGCAGCATGTGTCTCTGTCCCAGCTGAGAAGGTACCGGCCATGTGCCTGGCATGGATGGGAACAATGGGTTAATATAACTTATGGGAGCTCGTAAGAAGCCTGAGATAATGGGCCAATCAGCTTATAACCTATGGAGACCTCTGTGTGATTTTCTTTGGGCTCGCTGGCTGTGGGGTACTGGGCGGGACAGAAACCCCAACAAGCAGGACCCTCATGTTACACTTCTATCTCGTAATTCTAGATAGATGACTCTCTTCCTCCTGTGAAGAAATTAATACACCCTGAAATAGGCTGGTGTGTGTCCACCAAAATTCACCACACTGAAGTCATTTCCAGGATTCAATATATAACTTTATTTTAAAACATAGACGTGACTATTGAAGATGAGATTACACTGGAACATGGAAGACACTCCTTGTGATGACTGCCATCTTTATTGGAAGGCAAAACAAGGGTGGGAACATACCACAGACATGGACACAGACACAAACACACACCCTCCATATCGTAGATGAGGTGGAGTGGAGATGATGTTTTCCCACATCAAGGAACATCAGATGTAGATAGTAATCCTCCTTAAGCTGGAAGAGACATGGGATAACACCAGAAAGAACCAATACTTGGGCTTCCTTCTTCCAGAGTTGTACAGTGACAAGTGACAGGTGTCTCTTATGTAAGATGACTACTTTCGTTGCATTTTGTCATGGCAGTTCTACTGAATTAATACATACTTATGCTTGCAAAACATGCAAAGGTGAAAGAGCAGATGGGGTCAAAGGTCAAACATGCATGTTTTTCCTAGGTTGTTCATTAAAACTGGCAGTCAACAACAGGAATGCATTTTTATAAAAGTAATATAGTAAGATAGTCTTCAGTAATTTATGGTCACAACTTTTACATAATATTAGAAATTAAAATCTCATATGAAACAATACAATCATTGCAAAGACTAGCAAGATTTCATTGTATTGGAGAAAGGGAGGCTGGGTGATTCTCTTAGAATCTTGTTAAATATGTACCTTGAATTTAGTTGCACAGTGCTAACTCCCACCTCTTCTCCAAATCCAGTCTCCCAATGCCACCCCCAGTTCTATAGCAGAACACTTGCTGTGGCCTCCCCGTCCCCTCTCTGCTCCCATCACCCAAATCTTCTCCTCCAACCTCCCTCTTCACCCATCTCTTCGTCTTAGCTCCAAACTCCAGTAGGAATCCCCTGGGAGCCTGCCTGCCATCCTTCCAGAGAAGCAAGTATACCAGCAAAGCAGATGGGCAAACTTCCGATCTTTACTCTCTCTTCTGTTCTCTAAAGCAATCCCCCAGTTTCACCCCCATTTCTGTAGCAGACTACTTGCTGTGGCTACACCTCCTGCCTGCCCTGTCTCCCATAGATGAGCATATCTTGTCCTCCAACCTTCCTTCTCTACAGCTCATCCCCTTAGCCCAGCTACCATCTCCTGCAGGCATTTTCTGGGAATCTTCTGATCTTTCTCCCTCTCTACTCTCTAAATCCAATTCCCTCAGCAAAGTGCAGGATTCAAAATTAACTCACAAAATTTAGTAGCATTCCTATATGCAAATGAAAGACTGAGAAGAAATCAAAAGAACAACATCCTTCACAGTAGCCTCAAAAATATGTCTCGGGAAAACTCTAACCACACAAGTGAAAAACATATGATTGAAAAAAAACCTTTAAGACAGTTAAGAAGATATCAGAAGATGGAAAGATTCCCTATGTTCATGGACTGGTATCATTAATATAATAAAAATGGCCATCCTACCATAAGCAATCTACAGATTCAATGCAATCCCCATCAAAATTCCAATACAAATCTTCACACACTGTTTTTCTTTTTTCACATAATGTTTTATATCTTTGAAAATTTCACATCATACACTCCAATCCTGCTCACCTCCCAGTCCCTCCCTAGCCACCCCACACCCCTGCAGTGTGCCCCCCAAATTAGTTAAAAACAAAACAAACAAAAAAGGCCACCTCACTCTTCCATCTTTGCAACACCTCTTCATTCATCCTAGTGGTATCAGGAGCTGCAGTGTGTCACCCAGTACATCCTATGATCCAATCAGTCCCACCCTTGAAACATTCATTGCAATGAGTCATCAGTCTGGTCAAGACCTCTGGCACATCGCCCTCATTAAAACCCCTCTCAGATATCCTGCTGTTGTCTGAGTCATGGAGACCCTGTGGCTATCATTCCACAGAACCAGCCCCTTCGTGTACTCCAGCAGGTCATAGATGGAACAGATGTTAGGATGGGCCAACCCAAGGCCCAATATGTGGATTTGGTTGGTAGCTAAACTGGTCAGTCACTGGGACTAGCCCCTCAGATGAGGGACAGAGCTAGCTCTCCTAGACCCATGCCATCAGTGCCAGCCCTCCCCATACCTATGATGAGGGGTAGGACCATCTCTACTGAGTACACTTACATGTGGAATATTACTCTAGCCTTCAAAAAAGTGAAATCATGAAATTCACAGGTAAATAGATGGAACTAGAAAAAAAATTCTACTGAGTGAGGTAACCCAGAGCCAGAAAGACAAATATGGCATGTATTCACATCCATGTGGATATTAACTCTTAAGCCAGTGAAAACCAAGCTACAATTCATAGAACTACAGAGGTTAGGTACAGAGCAAGGGACTAGGGGAAACAACTGATCTTGCTAGGAAGGGGAAATAGAAAAGACAGTTGTGGATGGATGGGGGCGTTGAAATGGGAGCATCAAACAAGGAGATGGGGCAAAGGAGGGACTATGGCGAGGGACAGCTAACAGTAATGGGCATGTGAGGAAACCTAATACAGTACATGATTCCTAAATTACAAACATGAAAGTGACCTAAGTGAAATCACCAAATAACAGAAGAGACAGAGCCCCAGCTGGACTTCTCTCACCACCAAACAGAGCTTCAGTAACGAGAATGGTTCCATCTAACCACGTTGTTGACCCAAGGGCTGCCATGAGAACCTCTAAGCAACCCAAGATGTTGCAAATGCTTTAGGTCGCCATCTACAAACTGACAGTTAAGGTCCAACTACTGAAGATCACACCTACATATTGAACTGAAGAGGCTGAGCTAGTGCCTGTTTAAAGCCGTCGTCCCTACTGGCTAATGTTCTTGGTGCAGAAAGGTAAAGGGGAAACAAACACCAACACAGCCACAATCCCTTCGGTCCACAATGCTGACCTGCCTGCGAGGTATGCTAATGCAATAGTAGTGCAAAGCTTGTGGGAGTAACCAGCCTATATCTGATTTGACTCAAGGGCAGCTTCATGAGTCAGAACCCATTACTGATGCTGCTTAGGTTACTAATAACCTCGAACTAGATACACCAGGGGCCTTGGGGAAAAGCAAATACTAAAGGAACAGAAACATAGCGATAAAGTGACTCCTAATGACATTCTGCTGCACCCATACATAGATCAGTGTCTTGCTCAGTCATCATCAGAGAAGCGTCCTCCTGCAGTAGATGGGAACAGATCCACAGACAGCCAGACAATATGCAGAGAGTGAGAGACCTTGGAACACTCAGAACTTATTGGGGTGCCTCCATCAAATCCCAACCCTCAAGGCTCAGGGAACCCTGTGGAAGAGGAAGCAGAACGAGAGTAAAAACCAGAGGGGATGGAGGACACCAAGAAAATAGGCCCTTCTACACACAGCAGAACTGACGTACATATGAACTCTCAAGGACAGAGGCAGCATGCACAGGGACTGCACAGGTCTGCATTAGATGGGGTCCTAGAGCTAAGATGCCCCCATCCCTAACTCTCAATTGGGGAATCTCCAACTGATAACCCTTACAAATGAAAACCTAGTTTTTCCAGGAGAGTCCCACTGAGGAAACAACCTGCTCTTAAAGGTAGTCTTCATATCCAAATGTGGATGGCCAACAGAAAATGGAATCAACAGTACCCTTAGAGGTTCTTTGTCTCCTAATGCTCTATCAGGGTCTCTACTCCTGTCTTATTCAACTATGTTTTATCACACGGGTTTTGCATATATATTATGGCTTCTGATTTGGTGTTTTTATGGGATTCCTGAGTGTGCAAATGAGTATGTCTTTGTGTGGGTATCTGTTTCTTGTGCCTTTTCTTGAGTTTTTTTTCCTCCTGTTTTTGTTTTGTCCTATTCCAGCTTGTTTTTGTTTTATCTTATTAAGTTTATATTATTTTATTTTATTATTACCCTTTGGATGTCTGTCTGTTTTTTAAGGAGAGACAGAAAAGGGGTGGATTCAGATGAGAGGAGAGATGGGGAGAACCACAAGACGTAGAGGGAGGAGAAACAGTAAACACAATATATTGTATGGAAAAAAATCTATTTTCAATAAAAGAAAAAGTGCTGACTGTAGCCTAAGAAGCCATGCACTTCCATCACGGTGCTGTAACGATTTCAAGGAAAGATTATAGGAAGTCCACAAGTGCATCTTTATGAGAGACTTATCAAAAAAGCTGGCATCACATACGATGATATCTAACTTGTCATGGCCCTACCTATGTCTAAGGCCAAAGAGCACAGACTTTATAGAGGACAGTGAAGTTAAAATTCAAGCCTGCCTCTTTCTATGTTTATTTTTCTTCTGATTAGATGTGAGATTAAAATCCCTTTTGCTGGGCTGTGCAGAGGGGAGCTGTGAATGGGGCCAAGGCATGGTTCCTTGGAAAAGGCCCACCAGTTCCTCCCCTCCTCTGTGTTCTCCCACGCGGCACCTCCTCCGAGCTTCTGGTTTTGTACCAAATGAGTGATGGCTTCCAAAAGCCCGGAGGAGATGAAACGCATCCACAGGCTTCACCCAGACTGCACCTTCCCCTGTGATCTGTTTGCTCAGGGTTGAAGCAGGGACGCCAGTGAGTCTGTCTGATGGTCTGCCTACTTAAAAGAGATCTTTTATGAGTATGTGTTCACAAGTGTGTGTGGACACGTGTGCATGCACAGGCTTGTACATGTGGAGACCAGAGGACAAACTTGGATGTCCCTTAGGAGCCATTCACCTTATTTTTAAAGATGGGATCTTTCATTAGCTAGGGTGGCTGCCCTTCAAAATTCTGAGACAGCGCCCCTCCCCCCACCCCGCCTCTACTTTCCCAATATTGTGATCACTAGTACATGCTACCACACCCTACTTTTCACATGGGTGCTGGGGACTGAAGCAAGGACTTCACAGAGAAACCTTCCCAGCCCCTAAAGGAAGTATTTTCTTTAACTCTTCTCCGATCCCTATTCTTTCTAAACTTAACATCTATCCTGGGTAGGCTTTTAGGCTCAAGACCAACAGAGCGGCTGGTAGCAAGCGACAGAGCTGCTCCCTTGCACATAGAAAGAGTACAAGACTCTAAGTCCTTCTCAGGAGGGTCCCCATGTGAACTTGTGACTGTGGAGAAGCAGTGGGATCTGGAGGAGGACTTGTCAATCAACTTAGCCCTGCTTACCAGGGATCTGGCAGAGGACAGGGAAGGGATGAAGTCTAAGAACATGTGAGCAGTCAGTACACACGTGGGACCAGGCACACTCTGGCTGAGTCGTGGTTCCAGGGTCACCAGACAAGGCCGTTCTATGTGGGAGGCAGCTCCACCTCCCCTCTGCGGCAGCTCCAGATGGAGTCGGTTTTCTCTCCAATGAGAGCCAAGTCTGTCAGTGCAGTGTGTGTGTGGGGGTGGGGGTTGCGGGTTGAAGATTAATTTTGTAAAAAGAAAGCCTGATGGAAGGACACGAGGGACTGACTGACTTGATTGACGGCACCTCTGTGAGCCCCAATTCCTCAAGCTGAGTCATAACAAAGTCTGCCTCCAACCCTGTATATCAGATTTGATGAAATGTGTTTGCCAGTAGAAAGAAGTGTTAATAAGAACGTGTGGACTTTGAAGAATCAATTCCATATGGACCTGTGACTCAATAAGCGGAGCCCTAATGCAAGCCTGTGTGCAGGCGCTGATGCACACCCATGCATAGTGGAACAACACACAAATGTGATGGTTGTGTTACTACTGAGCTATGAGAAAAAGTAACCTTTAAAAAAAACATGTGATTTATTTGGCCAAAGTGACCTGATCGTAAGGGAGAGTCGGCCCATGGGGCTGGAACGACTTGAAGATAAACTTGCTTTTATTACCAAGAACATGAAGATATTAAAATCACAGTACGGATAGGGCTGCCAGTGCTTCAGCTTCCCTGACTGACGTCAGAGGCAAGTACTGTGCTGGCTTGCATCCAGCTTCCTTCTGAACACAAGGATGGACCCTACGGCAAAGCCACACATGGCCATCTCATCTAGACGGGAGCACCCATAGGGTGAGGCAGGAGGATCATGAGTTTAATGTCAATCTCCACTATACAGTGAATCGAGGTCAGGAAGGGCTACGTAGTCAGAGTCAAGCTAATTTGAAGTGGGGCGGGTTCCTTTGATAAAGCTTCAAGGGGGCTATCTTTTGGCAACTTTTGAATCTTTTTTGGCAATCACTGTTATGCCTGTTGGACAAATGTCCTTAACTAAGTTCTATATTGATTAAAACTAACTAAAAATAAAGGAAAGGAAATATAGCAGCATGGAGATGAAATGAGCAACGGCTTACAGATCCATAAACGCACACACAGGAGGTGGGCACACATCTGAAACAGTACCTGCCAAGAGCAGAGATTTCCAACATCTGCTGAAGCCTGGAATCATGGGCATCTCATACAGCTAGAGCTCCAGTGCCAAAGGCTCTCACGTGAGAGGGTCTCCTGTGTCACTCGGGCACTGGCTGCTTCGACACCTCCCTGATTGTTGGCTGGAAAGGCTGAATATGACTGTCACTCTTCTGGTTCCAACTGAGGACACTTTTAACCGAACCCCTTTCATAATGTACTTGTCAACAGTCACAGCAAAAACATGTGCATTTCAGAAGGTACATACTTCTAGAGGACTTCCGGTATTCCTCATAATGCTTGCGGTGGCCACCGCCCCAGAAGCTGCCAACAGAAGGGAAATGTGTGGGCATTCGCATTCCTGTCAGTGGGAGTCCGCAACAGCAGCACTGTATCCCTGTCCCGGGCTATCTAATGGTTCCAGTAAAACCCACCGACCCCAATCTCCCCCACTGAGACTGAATCACTACTGCCTTCGCCCCTGGGGATGCTGAGCACCAGTGAAGGAGGGGTGCTTCTGGGATCAGGAGGAAGGAGAAGGGCAGAGCAAGAATCTCTCCATAGCTCCACCATTGTCTGTAATTCAAAGGGCGAAAATCCCATCTGATTTTGAAGGAAGGGACCAAATCCCTGTAGGAAGAAAAGATGTCTTTGCTAGGATACCTTGCTTCAGCTAGAGAGTGGAGATCTCACAAGTGTAACTGCCACAAACTGAGCAAGCCTGGCCTGTGGATTTACTCCATCTTTCTATTAGAGGTTACCTCCTCCGTGGGCGAGCCAAAGACCAGAGCTCCACCAATTCCTTTAGTTAATTTATTTATTTCCTTTAACTGGGGTAAAACCTGCCAGCACGTTTAAGGAGGAAGGGACAGGTTCTCATCTGGCTCAGCAACAAGAGATGCCAAAAAGTATATACATCGAGAGGGGAAATGCAAACATGTGGAGCAGGCGTTTTATTCCTGATGGAAAAATTTCAAGGTGTTCTAAGCTCTCCTCCACCCTCTTGAGAAGAAAAGTCCCCAAAGAGGCAGATATTGGAGAGCAGGAGCTTGCTTAACAGCAGCTGGATGACTCACTGTGTGAGCAACACATTCTCCTCATCTTCCTAGGCTTAGAACTATTTCACGGTTGCTCATTTAAGTCACCCAAACAACAAGGACTAAAGGGTGTCCTGCTCCCTCTAAATGCATGAATTGACAATGCATTATCATTTCAGGACTACTAATGTTTGGGGCCAAACACTTGTTTTGCAGATAGAGACTTTTGTGCTCTGAAGGATGCTGAGCAGAAATTCTACCTTCTGCCTACAAGATGCCAAAAACTCCAGCTCGGGGGATCGGGGAGGGGCCCATTCCAGACCCTGAACTCAGCTTGCCAGGCCACAGCTCCTTGGAGCTGCTCTTCCAGATTCTACCCCCAAGAAAGCCCACCAACGGCGGCCCCTCCCCTGGAGATGCCCAGGAAAATGCCCACAGTTTATTTGAAAAGGAGCTCCTCCCCCAACCTGTCATATGGTTTCCTCTCGTGGGTTTCTCTTCTTTCCCTGGGGCCACTCAGGAATGTTTTGTTCAGGTTAAACCTGTACTTATTAATTCTTAATTTGGCTCAGTTTGATTGGTTGCATTGGTGGAGAGTCCTAACACTGGGGTACAGAAACTTTTCACTGTGGCAACTAGATATGCCCCCGCCCCAATATACCAGTGGTCCCTACCTCCTGGTTGAAAGACAAATACTGTGTAATGCCTTATCCATCTTCATCTGCGATTCATTTCAATAGCTGGGATTTTGTTTCTTGGGGAAGAAGAGTACTTTAAACAGGGGTTTCTGTATCCCAAGTCAACCTCAAACTCTGTATGTATGTAGCTCCCAACAACCATGAACCTTGGATCCCCTTGCTTCTACTCCAGAGTGACTGGAATTACAGAATCGAGAAGTGAAACTAGGGATTCGTGCATGCTAGGCAAGCACTCTACCAATGGACCACATAGACCAAGTGTAAAGGGAAAACAGAACCTACGAGCCACGTGACTGGCCAGCTGCTGTTCTTCATGGTCGGACTCTCTTACACAGTTCTTTCTACCACACTGAATGTTCCCACCTTTTCAGGATATAAAGCAAAAGTAGCTTCCCATGAAATTTGATCCACTGTCTCTCTGCCTTAGTCAGCTTTCTTTTATTAGAACAAATAATAATAGATCACCAACTCATTAAAAACAAAGGTTTGGGCTCACAATTTTAAGAGGTTTTTGTCCAATACTCAGATGGGCCCATTGCTTCAGTAGGGAACATGGAGGAGGCAACGTTAAGTCATGGCCTTCATGAACAGCAGGCAAGAAATTGAAGAGTGGACTAGGGTCCCCAAACCCTCAAGGTCATACCCTCAGAGGCCCAATGATCACCCACTAGACCCTACCTCTTAAAGTTTTTGTTACTTCCCAATAGTTCCCAGTGGAGAACTAAGCCTTTAACAAAATGGGGGATGTGACTTGGGAAACATTGCAGATTCAAACTCTAGCATTGCCTCTCCTGTCATTACTGAGGGAATTAAACTCCTACAAAGAACAAAACTAAAGCCAGGTCCAGAACTCACACCATCTGCACTGGCTTTTCATAGGACCCTAACATTTAAGACCTCTGAGAGTACACTTTCCAGGCTTGGGCATCCCTGAGCAGAACAGGCACCATCCTCCTGGCAACTGCCAGAGCTCACTACCAGTGAATACTTGGTTTAAAAACAAAACAAATTGTTGTTTTTTTAAAAAAAAAAACCTGAATTTTAATTCTGTGCTGTATAAACATTCCCTGAGCGATTACTCACAGACTGTCATCACAGACTGGGACAAGAGAGACTGTTGGATCCTCTTCATTTGAGGTGTT
The DNA here is from genome assembly GCA_028555095.1 of Dicrostonyx torquatus. Taxonomy (NCBI): domain Eukaryota; kingdom Metazoa; phylum Chordata; class Mammalia; order Rodentia; family Cricetidae; genus Dicrostonyx; species Dicrostonyx torquatus. The sequence continues at coordinate 1,117,587 of JAQHUG010000091.1, read as the reverse complement.
CACAGGGAGACAGCAACAAAATCACAGTCCTGGGTGGACTACAGCTCCTTTACCAGACCCTGTTGTGTTCCTCCCCAGATTCAGACTGCCTCAGGTTTATCTTCTGTCTGCTCTGGAGGTGAAGTTTTTACCAGAAGTAAAAGTCAGTACTTGTATGAAGAAGTAGTTACTGCATTTTTGTAAGGGGAAGAGCCTAGCTTTTACTAGCATTTAATCATGTTCTAGGCTAAATTCTAACCCTGGGTTTGTCACATGAGGTCAGTGTGTGGATTCTTTTACTCAGCTGAGCATTTTTACCTGAACCAAAATGTATTCTTTCAGCTTTGATTAAAAGCTGGGGTAGGAATGGTGGCCTAAAAATACACAAAGAACTTTTCCTAAGCTCTGCTGAGATGTAAAAAAGTATGATTCCTGGGGCTGGTAGGGAACTTCAAGGCAACTCCAGCTATTTTAAAGCTGGCTATTTCTGAGATTTTTTCTATATGTCTAGCCATAACTCATCTCCTGTGGGGGCACAGGGCAGAGGGCAGAATGATCCCAAGTTGAGACACATAGGAAGGCAAAAATGTACTCTGTCCTTTGGTTTTAGGCTCTTTCCCCCCTTCTCTAAACAGCCAATATTCGTTTTCTAAAAAAAAAAAATAATAAATAAAATAAAAATAAAAAAATCCCTGATTTATTGGTAAAGGAAATATTTCTTCCCTAAAAATAACAGTCGGAGGCCTGACTCCTCTCACTGTGTTCTTTGTGGGTCCTGGACTACTTGGTGAAAGCAGAGATCTTCCCACACAGACAAGAGCAAGTCTTTGGTCCCAACTATATGCTTAGTCACATTCTCCATGGGACCCGTGAAATAAAATCAAGACTTTTGTATGTAGCCAGAGAAATCCATTCAAAAAACAAGTTTGATTACATCACCTCCCTGCAAATAAATGGCTACTGTTGCAAAGCAAAGGATCAAAACTCAACAGAAAGATTCTGTCCTTTGCCCTTCTTGACAGATGTTCTGTGGTCCACAGCACTCTTGACCACTAACCAAGTCCTCCTGTAACATCTCCAGTGTGGTGCATCC
>JAQHUG010000091.1:1099675-1116056 GCA_028555095.1 Dicrostonyx torquatus | reverse complement strand
CATTGTGTCCCAGCATGCCATTGCATCCCAGCAGGCCATTGCGTCCCAGCAGGCCAGAAGCCTTTCTCCAAGCTGTTCTTGCAACATAGCTAACCTTCCTCAGCCACATCACCCCTCTAGGAAATTCCAGTCTAACACCGACTCTACCCCACGTCATGTCCTTAAAACACTTCAGTGCTATGAGAAATCGTGATAATTCTTCATTTGTGGGTTATTTACCAGCTGTGGTGGGTTAACACTTGGCAGCCGCCAGTACCATGGGTGGAGTTTGACATGTCACGGAAGTTCAGGAAACAGCCAGAAAAAGAATAAAGAATTTGCTGAGACTCTCAGACACCTCAAAATCTAGCTTCTCCAGTGATGGTAGAATACCCTGTTTTCTGAAACACCAATAGAACAGCTTCTTGGGTCTTTTAAATCCACAGGTAGGGAAAATTTCAAAGAAACTTTGAAGATGACTGGCAGCTGGAGTCAGTCCTCACCCAGCACCACATTCTCCTCCTTCAGGTCACACAACTTCTAACAAGTATGGGGGAAAACAAAGAATAAAAGAGACTGTCGTATTTTGTTTTTTTGCTTTGTGTTTGTGAGACTATATCATGGAGCTTTGTATTTGCTATGTAGCCGAGGCTGACCTTGAACTCTTGATTCTTCTTTCTCTGTCTCCCACAGGCTGGGGTTATAGGTGTGTACCACCACACCTATCTCCTATTTAAAATTTTTAATAGTTTACTTGTGTTTCAATTAATATTTCTAACATGATCTTAAAAAATATACTATTGTTTTTGGTTGTGAGCCTAGCATTTAATAGCTGAGCCAGAATGTGGGTGACAGTTGTATGACTGGGACAGTCTGTGGGACCACTGGCAGTGGGGCCAGGATTTATCCCTACTCCTTGAACTGGCTTTTTGGAGCCCATTCTCTTTGGAGCTCAGCCTAGATATTGCTGGGAGGGCCTTGGTCCTGCCTCAAAGCAGTATGCTAGACTTTGTTGACTCTCCATGGAAAGCCTTACCCTCTCTGAGGAGTGGATAGGGGTGGGATGAGGGGGGAAGGTGGAGGAAGTGGGAAGACAGGAGTGGGAACTGGGATTGGTATGTAAAATTTCAATTAAATAATAAAAAATTATATAGTAATAAAAATCTGAGATGAAAGAAGTAAACCTTATCTACTGGATTATATTTGTTGAATGGTTGATATAAAAATAGAGGAGATTCAGTTCCTCACTGTTGTCTTTCCAATAAGTTCACTTAAAATTTAAAACAATAGCCTGTATCTCAAATGACACAAGAAATCTAAATTCCACAGAAACTGCAGTACTGGGTCCAGCTTTGATGTTTCATTTTTAGATGAAAGAGACTCCTCATTTCAGTTTAGAGTCCAATGAAGCAAGAGCTTCACACAACGTCAGTAAAAACAGAATGCTCCTCAATGATATCTGCCCTTCCCTTTCCAAGCCACAGGGAATGCAAGCATTTGTGAATGTTGTGTCTGGGGGAGGGAACACATTACTGGGAGCAAGGAGATGGGCCTCCCACATCTGGATTACTGTGAAAAGTTCAGTGGTTAAAAAACAACTTGTAAAAGGACGGTGAACTCTATACTCAGGAAACAGCCAGTCACACCTAAGATTGCAGCTAGAACCAAGCTCCTCAGAAAAAGTACCAAGCTGTTCTGAGGCACGCTGACATGAGGTCTATAATACTGTCTTAGTTAGGGTTTTATTGCTGTGATGAGACACCATGACCATGATAACTCTTATAAAGGAAAACATTTCATTGGGAGTGGCTCACCATTCGGAGGTTTTCATTATCATCGTGGCAGGAAGCACAGCAGTGCACAGGCACACACGGTGCTGGAGAGGTAGCTAAGAATTCCATATCTGGATCAGCAGGCAGCAGGAAGAGACAGTGAGCCCCTGAGCCTGGCTTGAGCTTTTGAGACCGCAAAGCCTACTCCCTAGTGAGATACTTTCTCCAAAAAAGCCATACCTATTCCAACAAGACCACACCTCCTAATAGTGTCACTCTCTATGGGCCTGTGGGAGCCATTTTTATTCAAACTATCACAAATACCTAGATATGTTCAGAGTTAACATTCTCCACTGAGAATGAAGAATTCTGAGCACGAAAAGGGGTCATAGCATCCAGCATGGATCTCTCCTCCTCCCCCAACTCCTATAGTCTGGGATCACCTTGTATTTACTATATAGCTAAGGGTGACCTTTACCTTCTAATCCTCCTGCCTCCACTTCCTGAGTGCTTTTCTTCTTCAGGCAGTAATTGGGGGATCACAATCAGGGTGTTCCATGTGCTAGGCAAGTGCTCTGCCAACTGAGCCACATCTCCAGCCTCACAGATCTCTTTTTGAACGAGGAAGCCCATACTTTGTCAGGAGTTTAGAACCATCCATTTTTTCTATACAGCCCTACACTCTGGGCTGAGGCAGCAACAGAAGCATGTGAGGTCAACTTGTATGAGACCTGAGAAGCTGAGGGAAAAAAAACCAACAGGAAACACTGGACAGAAAATGAAGGCACTCCCCTGGCACTACTGGGTAAAGAAGGAATAATGAAGAATACCAAAATTATGAAATAAAGTATATTTCTTGAGGTGGCCCAGGACAATGAAGGATTTGAACCCAGGGCCTCACGCATGCTGTCTGCCCAACTACAACTGAACCACATGTCTAGTTCTAGAAGCTTTCGTCCTTAAAAATGAGAAGGGGCAGCAGACTTCTGATAGGAGATATGAATTATAAGCAACAGAACATGAACACGGAAAGAAACCTATAAGGAGTATTGCATTCTAATGTGAAATTGCAGGAAGAACTGAAAGAGCTGACAAATTCTACCAAACACGGACAGAGCTTACCAGTTCCCTTGGCACAGAAACTCTGAGCACCCCAATGAAGCCCTTCCCAAGACCGTCTGTGGAGGGCAGTGATAAAGACGGATAAAGGGAAATAATCAGAAGCAGGAAAAGCAGTGTAAAAACTCTAGACAAAGCATGAGCAATGCCAAGCCCAGCAACAAAGGGAAAGAAGACTATTAAGACCATGTTAGGGGTGGTTTTGATCAGAGATTTGTTCCAACATTGTAAACAGTGAATGCAACTTGTCAAAGACACAGATGAAGGGAGAAAAATTAGTCATCTCTGGTGCCAGAATGTATTTGGTCAGAGTCAACACTGCTGAGTGATAAAATGTTTAGAGTGCGGGGCACAGCATTGCTCTTGTCTGATTGGGATGACAGATGAGCTACAGGAAGGAGCACCTCAGAGTGACTCAGCAGCCTAACCCACACATGTCTCCATGGAAGAAGTCTGCTCCGCTCAGCAGGCCCTTCAGTGCAACTCTCTTCCAAGACGTGACTCACATCTAGGATGGATCTGGCTTCTGGCTTCTTTTGACGCTTCTCCTCAGCATTTCTTGGCTACTGACTTCAACAAGAAAAAAGTAACAAAAGATGTGGGGATTGCCAAAAACAAAATGTTATTAATCAAATAAGATTAGAGGACAAAATCAGAATGAATCCAAAGTCACTAGCATTAAAAGCAAACTTACTGCATTGTAAGATGTGAATTTGTGTTTTATAAGAGGCAGACAAACTAGAAGGCAGGAAAGATGCCACATTAAAATCACCAAAATGTCAAGTAGATGGAGTGGAATGATAGACTGGAGAAAAGAACTCTACAAAGAAAATAGAAAATTCTGAGATACACTGAAGGTGACAAAAGCAGAGGCCCTGGAAATGAACCAGGTGCCTCATGTTGTCCAAATGGCAGGCAGCTCTTGAATCCTGCAGAGTTTATTATAAACTTCATTAATCCTTAACAGGATTTTTGTTGGAATTGAACACACTGATTTTTAAATTTTACATAAAATATCAAGGGGCCAAGTGATGTGGGATTCCCCTCTGTATGCTGTGAATACCATTGGTTAATAAAGGACTGCTTTAGACCAATAGCAGGGCAGAACTTAGCTAGGTGGGGAAAACTAAACTGAATGCTGGGAGAAAGAAGGTGGAGTGAGGAAAAGTCAGGGAGCTGCCGCCAGAGACAGACATGCTGGAACTTTGTCAGCAGGCCACGAGCCTCATGGTAAAATATAAAATAATGGAGATGGGTTAATTCTAGATGTAAGAGTTAGCAAGCAATATGCTTAAGCAATTGGCCAAGCAGTGATTTAATTAATACAGTTTCTGTGTGGTTATTTCGGGAGTCTGGGTGGCCAGAAAATGAACAAGAGGTCTCCTACTACAACAAAGAGTGACCAAGATTAACTTTCCCCCAATACTGGACATCAAACCCAAGGTCTAATGCAAGGATTAAACCTTTCCTCGCTCTCAGTATGACGTCTATACAGCTAACTTTAATTCATGTTGAGTTCAGTGTACAATCTAATCATCATTCCACAAAGACACACTGGAACTGCACTCTGCCAACTAACACGTAAGCATTTCCATCCTATAAGCTCTGTGTGTTTTTTTCTGTGTTGAAGGCCACATGAAGTGGGACTTGGCTAATGGCACTTGCTGGGTTACAGAGCCTACATAAACAGTAAGCAGGTGTTGATTACTACATCTTGTGCTTCACTGAAATCTTGGGCTTCAAGTTCAGTGAGAAACTCTGTCTCAAGACAAAAAAGGCAAAAGAGTAACGAAGATTGCTGCATGTACATCTCACACGTAGTCAGGTGTATGTAACATGCGTGTGTGCACATGCACACACACACGTGCACACACACACAGAGAGGCAGAGAGAGAGACAGAGACAGGGGTGAGGACTTTGTGACATAGGGCAATCTCTATTCTATCTTCAACCACAACGGTTCTCTTTTCTGATTTTTAAAAATAGTTTATATGGGTTTTTAATCCAAGATTCTTTCTCATCACAATGATCCCGTAGATTCAAATAGTAACCATGCATTCCATCATGCAGAAAACCAAAATAATTTAATGACCTCCCCCAAATTAGTTTTATTTGTATGTAAAATATAAACATTTTAAAATTCCACACAAAACCCTTTTGCAGTTATGTGTAGATGTGCGACTTAGTTAGGGTTTTATTGCTGTGAAGAGACACCATGACCGCGGCAACTCTTAAAAAAGAAAGCATTTAACTGGGGCTCATTTATAGTTTAGAGGTTTAGTCCATTATCTTCATGGCAGGAAACATGGCAGCATGCAGGCAGACGCGGTGGTAGAGAGGTAGTTGAGAGTCCTACATCTGGAAACACAGGCAGCAGGAAGTGACAGGGACACACTGGCCAGGATTGAGCTCCTGAGACCTCAAAGCCCACCCCCAGAGGCACACCTACTCCAACAAGGCCACACCTCCCCATAGTGCCATTCCCTAGGAGCCCACAGGGGACACTGCTACTCAAACCACCACAATGTGTGTGGAAACATGCATGTCAGAACACGAGGCAGTCAGAAGACAACTTGTGGGAGTTGGTTCTCTCCTCCCACCATGTGAGCCCCAGTGATCAAACTCAATAAACACAGATCATCAGGCTGTGGCAGTTGCCTTTACTCACCGATCCCATCTCACACGCCTGAAATACGGAATTTCAAACGACTCCAAGAAAGTCACAACTAGTAAGGCCCAAGGTGCCCGTGCAAGTCAAATTGTACATTCACTCACAGAGACCTTAGCTTACCACTCCCTAGTGCTAGCAGTTTTTATCATTCCATAATTGCAACCACGTGCTAGTGTTCTTATTTTAACTGGATTAAACCCTCAAAAGGTAAGACAGCTTTTCTACCAGATCGCAAGAGGCATTCTTCTTCCCTCTTCTAGGGTTCCTTTTTCTTTAGCTTCCCTATCCCAGCAGCAATGAACAGCTGCATCTGGCTCCTGCTGTAATCCAAAATCCACAGCAATGTGTGACCTGCGTGGCCCAGTGTCTGTTTCCCCAAGTGTCCGTTGGAGCAGCTTTATGATGGAAGGTTGTCTGTGATGCGTCTCCTGAAGGTATCCCTGGTACGCCTCAGCAGGCTTTGAAGCTAAATGCTGCTGGCAGAAAACCAGTAGTCCTATGAGTCACTTTCACAGTAATGTGAGGGGTAGTTTTCAGTGGTTTTCAAGGCATGGGTGGTACTTCCAAATACATAACTTTTCACAGCACCACAGACAGAGGAATTCTAGAAGGTTTCGTCGGAAGAACATCTTAAGACCTTTATCCATTCCCTACTGAGCCATGGTTACATCCTTTCCAAGATTTAGACGACATCCTTGGGGAGCCCTAGAGACCAAGCATGGGAAAGGGCTCTCTCTCCTGATCTCTATCTCAGACTTACACATAGTAATTGCTTTCTACATTGTCAATTCAGTAATCCATCTGAAGTGTATCATCTTGGAAAATATAATTCATCAACATGATCCACATAGCGACAAAATATTGTATAAACCAATCTCATAAAAATACAGATAAAATCTTCTCAGAAAACCACAAGGCCCATACATTTCTGCTGAGTATTCTGCTGAACTATCAAAAACCAGGGAGGCCCAGGGTTTCATAAATGATGTCACTTATCACAGCAGAAAATAGGGTTACAACTGCTATCACAATCATCTGGAAAGCTCTGAAGACAATATGAGACAGAAATGCTCATGGAAATCACAACTCACAAAGAACAAGATGTGTGCTTTAAGACTACATCTGGTTTAGCATCAGGTATCATATCAAGAGAGGAAGATGTGAGAGAAACATCATAACATTATTTCTATAGGGATAAAGGCTTTGATCAGTTCAGCACCCATTAAAATATAAAACCCAAGACCAGAGGAATGAATGGCTATAATTTCCTCCCAAAGTCAGCACCTGTACTTCATTTACCATTCTTAATGGTAGAAGAAAGGTACTTGACCCACTTCAGGTGCCGTAGCTTGAATGAGAAATGTCCCCCATAGGCTTATGTATTTGAAGACTTAGTTTCCAGCTAGTGGTACTGTTCAGGGGAGATTATAGAGCCTCTCTTTCCTAGCTTGCTGTGTCGAGGTATTCAGTCACAACAACCAAGAGGTAAACAATACAATCAGGGGTGAAATACAATGTTATTTCCAGTATTGTGTAATTCATTGCTAACATTATTCTACTTAGCAAACTCACTGGGGCAACATAAATCAATTATAGGCACAAGAACTGGAAAAATAAAATTATGTATTGAAGATGCTAGAAGGTCTGGAGAAACAAAGAACCAATGAGCAAAATATGTCCACAGTAGGAGACTTTCCTGAAGTGGCATACGAAACAGCAACAGAGAATACCTAGCCAAGGACCTTTGGAAAACTTGAAGAAAAACTATCTCAAAACACTACTAACAGAAAAACAGAAATACAAGAACAAAGTCAGATCTATGTCCTGTTCTTGCCTGGATAGGATGGCAGGATCATAAAGGAGTCACATCTAGTTAGGTTAATTTACAAATTCCAATAAAATTACCAACTCCAATAAAAACATAAGACTTTGGAGGTTTTATGAAGCTAGGCATGACACTAAACTTCATATGGGAAAACAAACATACAAGAATAGTTAAGAAAACATTAGAAAGGAAAAGCTAGGGGGAACAGCCCTGCCAGAAATGAAAGCATACCACAACGCCTCCATAAATTGGAACAGGGTGGTGCTAGCATATCCAGACAGAGAGCACCAGATTCAGAAACTCGGGAGGAGAGCTGGTTACCTTGGCAACTTAACTTATGACATGTGTTATCTCAAATCACAGGGCAAAGATGCATTCTCAACAAGCTGCACTAGACATCTGCAAAAAGATAATGGTGGGGCAGCCTTCACTTGACGCACAAGAACACACTCCAAATGGATCTCAGGTGAAAAGGAAATCTTTAAACCCCAAAAGCGCTAGAAGAAAACATGAGGTGATTTGATATCTCTGTGCCCCAGGCATAAGAAGAACACTTGTAAGAATGACCAACTTCTGTATACAATTTTTTGTTGTGTTGTTGTTTCTTTTCTGGTTATGAAGAAACATAGTTTGGCTCCTCCCAAACTCATGATCCTCCTGCCACAGCCTTCCAAGGGCAAGGATCATAGGCTTGAGTCATACGCATACCTGGCTTCTAGATACACATTTTTAAAAGATTAAGAATTTTTGCTACCTATGAACCTTTCCATGGGGAAATATTATTGTAAGTCAAATGATAGACAAAAAGATGAGAGAAAATGCTTACTAGGCATGAGTGTATATATGTGTATATGTATATATTGTATCTGCATACATAAAAATTTAAAACTGGAGAAAGAAAAATCACAAAAGATATTAAGTAAGATTCATAAAGAGACAAAATATAACACAAAACAGTCCTTAAGTATGTTAAAAAAAAAGATAACTAAGTTTATTTAAAAGCAAACTAAATGTATATGGAAATATCACCAACTATTTCAGACTTAAAAAAAAATTAAAGAGCCAAAAAGCACATTCATGCTAGGATAGAAAAGACCAGACATGCCTGTGAGCGAGCATGCAAACCGACACAGCCTTCATACAAGCTATGAGGCGACAACAGAAAACAAACAGACAAAACCGTTAACAGTGTCTACATCCTGACTTCAGCAATCTCACACTTAGAAACTCATATTTCAAACCAAACATATGACTGAGCAAAGTTACCCATCACAGGCTTATAAATAATTAGAAAATACTGCCACAAAACCTGATACAGAAGTTGAATGAACCACAGCAGAGTCCCAGAACAGAGCATTCTGTGGTGGTTTAGAAACAAATCAAACCCCAGAGATCCGAGCTGGTGAGATGGCTCAGGTGAATTGCTTGCTGTCAAGTCTGGCAATCTGAGTTAAGCCCTGGGACCCACATGGTGGGAGGATAGAAGTGACGACCAATGATCATGCATGAGCCCAAACTATACACATACAGTTTAAAAACTAAAAATAAATCTGAAGGGCTTTATGTATAGTACCAAGTACAGAAAACATAATACAAGAGAATGCCAGATTCTAATTCAAGGATAGAGCTACAAATCCATGCATTTTTCCAGAAAAAAAAAAAGCTCATAGTCATCAAAATAGAAATGGGTAAAGGAAACGTGAGTAGGCTGTCACTCCTGTGGCTTTTGCCTTTTGTGTAGTTTTGCCTGCTGGAACCATGCTAATGGTTCACGTAATCAAAAATCCCCTCCAGCTGGGGGAGAGGGTGACACACGCCTTTAAATCCCTTTAATCCTAAGACTTGGATCTCTATGAATTCGAGGACAGCCTGGTCTACAAGGTGAGTTCAAGGACAGCCAAAACTACACAAAGAAACCTGTCTCAAATCTCACAAGCAACATCACAAAAAAGAACAATGATAGATTGATAGATAGCTAGACAGACAGACAGACAGACAGACAGACAGATAGATAGATAGATAGACAGACAGAGAGATAGATAAATAGAGCCCCTCCATCACTGTAGACAGAAGGAGCAAGGATCTCAGCAGTCACACTGAGGTAGAGAAAAGGAAGGCCTGAAAGAGACCTTAGAAGATACTGTGATGTGAAAAGATGGGTGAACTCTAGGGGCCAGAGATGCACATAAAGTGATGAGATTGGCAAATACAAGGAGATGCCAGTCAAAAGGATGGTCATTTTGAGAAGGATGGGACATTTGTGTTTTAGGATGTGGTGTGCATTCTAAAACATAAAAGCTTCCGGGCCTAGTGAGCTGGGTCAGAGGTAAAACCACTTGCTCTAACATCTGAAGATCCGAGTTTGATTCCTGAAGCCCACGTGGTAGAAAGAGAGAACCCATTGCTGCAAGTTGTCCTCAGAACTCCACACGTCTGCCATGGCACATGGCTGTCTGTCTCTGTGTCTGTCTGTCTCTCTCTCTGTATGTGTGTGTGTGTGTGTATACATGTATCACAAAGTTTTAAATAAATAAGTCATAACCCCCCACATATTTTCGACTACACAGATATGGAAACCCCCCAAGTCGTTGGCCAAGCTGACCTGGGTGCTAATTACAAATGTGTCGACTTTCGCAAGCAGCACAGCTGTTGAGGGTTGTTCAAGAAGAGCATTCGCTTTGGCACAAAACTTTCAAGAACAAGATGGAAAACAAGCCTGGCTCTCCGGCCATGTCGCAGTTACCCTGCTGGGTGTAGAGGCAGACAGCCTTTAAATGTTGAACTAGCATTTTTCTGCCACTCAGTCCAATTCCGTGACATGTTCCATTAGATGTACAGGATCAAAGAGCGCATTCTAATTTTCAGATTAACTTAAGGAAAACATGAATAGGAGGCTCTAGTCCTGCCAACAATAACTTTCGTAATGGATTCCATACCAGGCGTAAATCCTAAGCTGTGTGCTCCATGGGCTGTTTCGCATTAGCTTGCCCTGCCATCCTCATTCGGTAGCACAGACAATGAAAGGAGAAATCTAAGATACAGTGAAAGTAGCTCTCTGCCTTTACGTATAAAAAGCCCTGAAAGGTTAGTGAATTCCCTGGATGTGTTTGTAATCTTTATAATACTAGCCAAGGGCAATTTTGGCTTGGATATTCTTAAGATTGATTTGTGTAGGCATTTTAACACTGGGGGAGGCAAAATCAAAGCTGTTCACATCATCCAGCTTCTAGCAGCTAATTGTGTAAACTGTAACTGATTATGTCTGGTTACACCAGCAGCCCACACTCAGGTCCTAATATATGTTATAAACCAGGCCTGCTGGCTCACGCCTATTATGCCAGCACTTGGGAGTATGTCTGCATGTTCAAGGCCATCCTTGGCTACATAATGAACTACAGGATGCCTGGACTATAGTGTGAGGCCCCAATTCAGAACAACAAGAAACAGGAAGCAACATGAGTACCTGAATGTTCTATGTTCCAGGAGGGCCTTCCCATCCCAAAGGCAGCATCCTCACTCATCATCACTTTATGTATTCAGAAGCTGTACCACCTCTCTTTTCTTATTATCCAAGTCCCTAAAAACTGGCAGAATTGTTCCATTATCTCTTCAAAGTGTCCAGAACTCTAGATGGAAACCCCAGAGCCATTTATATGAGCATCAGGCCACGGTAACCTTGGAAAAATACCACCTTTCTCTCTATGCATGGTGCTGGTAACCCTGTAACATGAGAGCTGCCTCCCCAGGCCTTCCTTCCCTCTTTCTTCTAATGTCTACAAATGTGGAACATGAAGACAGGAGCCTGAAATTTTATGTGTTAAATGTAAAAAAAAAGAATTAAGATCTAATTTCGGATTGTAAAAGGCAAGAGTAGTCAAATGCATAAAACTCAGGAAATAGAATGGTGCTTGTAGGATTCAGGGCTCCATTGTCCTCGGGAACCGCTTTCTGGTATAGATTTTCTAATGCGGGAATTAGAAACTTATACCACACCGCAAACACTCTGAATGTTGCCGAACCACTCACTTCAGAAGACCCAATCCAAGCTGATGTCATATTTGTTTTCTCAACAACTTAAAAAGAGAGACATAAAGGGTATCTTTGAGTAAAACAAGGCTGTTCGGTTAAGCTAATCATCTTCTAACGGCTGTGTGGGGCTGGGTGACAGTGTGGGGTTCAAATGCACAAGCCACACTTCACATCCCTGAGGCCCCGGGCCCAAGCCCCCAAAGGCAAATACCAACAGAGGAGTGGAAATTAAGAGGGGACTAAGCTTTCAAGTAGAATGCTGTAGGATTTCCGTCTCCTCTCTGCTGCTCACTTTGTTGATGGCAGCAGAAATAGAAACTGTATCTGTGTGGGGGAGGCTGCCCTCCATGTAGGATGCCAAAGACTGTGGTCCCACAGAAGGGATTCCTTCTCAAAGTTGTTCTGTCCGGAAGCTTAGGAAATGAAGCTGCAGGGTTCCTCTCTTGCACAGTTCGGCCAAATATTTAATTTTGAGTGTGTGTGTGTGTGTGTGTGTGTGTGTGTGTGTGTGTGTGTGTGTGCACAGTCCTTCTGGATGACTGTAGATATTTCAGAAGTATGCTAAGGCCACGTTGGCAGGAAATCCCTCTTGGTCACCACATATGACAAGAAGGAAATCTCCTAAGCAACGAAGAACTTCAGCTTTACCCCAGCAGCTAGAGTCAGGAATCTCACTCCCCAGGCCACCTCCTACTTTCCAGTTTCTCCCAATTGATGCTGAATTGTGGGCACATCTTTGGGTCATCTGTTGTTTAACAGAACTCAGTCAGTGAGGGTCTGGCAAGCCTTTTGACCATTTCAGTCCCATAGCGAAGGCTCTAGCCAGCCAGCCACGGGCACGTTTGAAATTGAGAAGTTGGTGTGGTTCATTTGGTTGAAACAGAGCTCACATCAAGATGCTTTGGTAATGTGCCTCAAGGAACCTCATTATATTTATCTAAAATTACACACAACGCATATAAACATATGCATACACATAAAATATATACATACATATGTGCACACGCGTCATCAAAGAAGCTTCTCTCTACAACACATGGAGACCACCACAGGAAACCTCAACTATGTGCAATGCAGAAAGCAACAGATGAGTAGGAAGCCACGCCCTGATGGGCACATCAAAGCTCTTGAATCCATGGCTCAGAGTACATTGCAGAAGACAGACTGGAAAGATTGGAGGAGTCAGAATACCAGGATGTCTTCTGTGAAAGTCTCTCATAGAAATGGATTCATAAACAAGTCTAGAACTATCAAAGGAAAAGAAAAAATGTGAGTGGGGGAAACGTGGGAGGGATTGGGCGGAGGGGAATGAGAGGGACTGGATGAAGGAAAGGAAAGGGGAAAGTAACCTCCTGCTTTAAGAAACTGTTTATTATAGAGTTGCCAGATCTTGATTCACACCGCCATGGGCACAGCCTACATCAGCTGCTCTAAATTCAATAGTTCACCTGAAGTCACCTAGTGCAGATGACAGGCAGGATATGAAGTTCAGCCAGCATCCCAGGCAGAAGACACCTGACAATGTTGTATCCAACAGCAAGAAAAAGGTTGGAAGCCATCCTGTTGTACTAACCAGTCTACTCTACAACATGTTCTGCTTCCGATTATCTATGCTGCTGAGGTAGGGATGGTTCAACTCCTATAGTCATGGGCAGGCGCCTGATCCAAGCCTGACCAACCAAGTTCCATACTTCCCTGACCTCTGTAACAGGTCTGTAGATGGGCATTTGGAGCAAGCCAGGGATTGTGCTTGACTCCATGATACTTAGGAAGTCAATCTTTCATTATAGCTGAACCTACAAGAATGTGTCAAATGTACCTGTGACTGAAACCATTGTAGAGATAGATATGATAACTAGCATGTCCCAGTGATGCTGAGTCTTTGAATCCAGCCAGGGCTACAAGCATATCCGCTTAGTTGGTTGGCATCTATATCTATCTATCTATCTATCTATCTATCTATCTATCTATCTATCTATCTATCATCTATCTATCTGTCTGTCTGTCTATCTATCACACTTTTCTTTTGGAGAGATTGCTATTGGCAGATTTAATCCTGCTCCCATGCACATATAGGCAGCATTTAAGGGACTCAGTGATAACTTTAAAAACTATGAGGACATGAAGTTGGAAGAGAGATGTGAAATGTTTAGCTAGGCCAAGATGTGCTGCATTTGTTTAATGAAATAAAGAAGTGTTACATCTGCTTATTTTGTGGAATACTGTTTTAACTAGGCAGAGATTTATTACATTTTTTATATTGCATTTGTAGATGATGTAAAGATACATTGCTTTGCCTGCAGAAGACTCCTGATTGGTCTAACAAAAAGCTGAGCGGCCAATAGTTAGACAATGGAGGGATAGGTGGGGCTGGTGAGCAGAGAGAATGAGTAGGAGGAATTATCTAGGCTTGGGAAGGGAGTGAGGGGAGAGGAGAAATGAGGGAGGATGAGGGGGAGTCAACCAGACAGCTTTCAGACAGACAGACAGGGAGTAGGATATACAGAATGAAGGAGAGGTCAGAACGCCAAGGCAAAAATGTAGATGAAGAGAAATAGGTTAAATTAAGTTATAAGAGCTAGCAAAAAATGAACCTAAGCTAAGGCTGAGCATTCATAACTAATAATAAGTCTCCATGTCATGATTTGGGAGCTGGTGGTCCAAGAAAGCCTGCTACAGAGAGATGTATTAGGGATTGGGGGGCATAAGGGGTCTAGTGGGTATGAAAAAGATACATTGTACACAAGTATAAAATGTTAAAAGAATTTAAAAATAGCCAGTAAAAGGTTTATTCCCAGGAATAACCTGTTGCAAGGAATCGCTTGTTCGTCCCAGATGCCCAGAACCAAAATAATCATAAAGAAACTGTATTAATTAAATCACTGCTTGGCCCATTAGCTCTAACATCTCATTGGCTGACTCACATCTTAATTTAACCCATTTCTATTCATCTGTATATCAGCATGTCTATCTCTGGTGGCAGCTCCATGGCATCTCTCTGATTCTGCCCTTCTTTCTCCCAGCATTCAGTTCTGTTTTCTCTGTCTACCTAAGCTCTGCCATGCTATAGGCTCAAAGCAGTTCTTTATTCATTAATGGTAATCACAGCACACAGAGGGGACCCCCATATCAATAACCCCCTTCCTTCCCTTAGGCAACATTTACTTGTTCTGTTTTTTACAGAGAGAATCAAGAGTGGTGAAGGCTATCAAGGAAGAATGTGCAAATATCAGTTTTCCTCATGTTCTCTCTTGAAGGAGAGAAATGTTCTTTTAAACAAGAGCCCATCTTATTGATTGTGCTTTGATTTTTCTAGTAATTGTCTCTTATCCAACAGAAAAGTTTATATGAAGAAAGCTTATATATAGTCCAGACCATTATAGACCAGGGGTAAGGATGCTTCAATTTTTCTTAAGCTGAACATTTTAATCCAATCTTTGATATTTTGTAAGAAACTGCCTCCCCATCATATATACCTGTCACATCTCTTAGTCTCTTGTTGCAAATGTTCTTTTCATTTCTAGTTTGCCAATCTTCAAATAATTAGCAAATCCAACAACTGATCAGGTTGCTCGTATAGAAAAGTGAATATCTCAACAAATAAGAGGAACCCTTTTTATTTATCTTATTCTTTTTAAAAAAAAGAAGAAAAAACTATCTTTTTTCATTTTACATACCAATCCCAGTTCCCACTCTATCCCCTCCTCTCGTTCCTTCCACCTAACCCCGCATCCCCCATCTACTCTTCAGAGAGGGTAAGACACATTGCTTTGGGGAAGGTCCAAGGCTGTCCCTACTATATCTAAGCTGAGCAAGATATCCATCCAAAGAGAATGAGTTTCCAAAGAACCTTTTTTAAAGTAATAACATGACCAGATTAGATAAGTTGTCTCGGGAGGTGCCCCGCCTCTGTCCACCTGAGTGCCTGTCATTTGCAAGTGTATTTGTTATTACAGATGTGGATTTCAGCTGGTTTTCTTCACTAACACCAGTAGACAGCTTTTCAGTAGTTTCAGGGGACCAAATAAAAACTCTTAAGGATCCAGATCTCTTTAATTTGGGAGGAAAAAAAGAAGGTAACAGGGCAACGAGAGGAGCAACACTGCTGATGGATTTTCTAGCATCCATCTTTTCTCATTCTGCATCTGTCAACCACCGTGTCAGGAGAGAGCACATGGCGAGCTTCCGGCATGCACAGGTAGTCCTCCCCTCTATCCTATTACATCTCCCACTGAGCATTCAAAGCCCTGGCTTTATATTCTCCTCTGTTGTACTCTTATATTCTCCTCTGTTGTACTCTTATGACCTGTGTGCAGAGTACAAATTCAACAAACACAGTAGGTTGCTGTTATGACTTGAATACTGTTGGTTCCATTCCAGCCCAAAGGTTCATGTGTTGAAAAGCTTGGTCCCTGGGTGGCAGAATTGGGAGATGGCAAAACTTTTAAGAGACCGAGAGTCGTGGGACAGCCTCAGGTCACTATAGGGCAGGGATCTCAGAAGGGTATACTGGCCTTCTCAGAATCTCAACCCAGTTTCACACAGGCTGGGTGTCCTTGGGTGGTTTACAAACTTCTCTGGGCCTTCTGGGCTTGAACCATAAAAGAAGATAATCATACCAATCTCATGGGGTCAGTGTGGGCTTAAAGTAGACAATGCTAAAATCTCCTTCACATACCCCCAGGGGAAAAAATACTTACGCTTATTAGCCATCACAAGACATGGAAGACTAATAGGACAAAACATTTACTTTTTAAAAATTTTTTTCTTTATTGATATTTATTGAACTCTACACTTTTTTCTGCTCCCCTCCCTACCTCTCCCCTCCCCCAATGTCCCTATGCTCCCATTTTACTCAGGAGATCTTGTCTTTTTATACTTTCCCATGTATATTAGGTCTATGTAAGTCTCTCTTAGTGTCCTCATTGTTGTTTAAGTTCTCTGTGATTATGGTTTGTAGGCTGGCTTCCTTTGTTTTATGTTTAA
>JAQHUG010000091.1:1086276-1097712 GCA_028555095.1 Dicrostonyx torquatus | reverse complement strand
TGATGCCTCCAGAAGTTCTTTATTGCCCAGGATTGTTTTGGCTATTCTACCGAAAATAAAATCCTACCAAAAGTAATCTACAAATTTAACGCAATGCCCATTAAAATCCCAGAAAATTTCTTCAAAGAGGTTTAAAAAACAGTACTTAGCTTTATTTGCAAAACATTTACTTTTAAGCTATCATTGAACAAACTTAGGGTCTGTCTCTGTAATAGTTAATAATATCAACTTGACAGGATCTGGAAATGCCTACGAGGAAAATCTCTGGGCATGTCTGTGAGGGAGTCTCTGGGTTAGGCTAATTGAGGTGGGTCAAGCCCCATCATTCTGTGGATTGAGGTCCTGTAATGTATAACAATGAGGACACAAGATGAGCTTTGACATTCACCTCTCTGGGCTTCCTGGTGCAGTTATAATGTGAGCACCTCTGGCCTCCTGCAGGTACACCTTCTTGACCACGACAGGTGACATCCCCTCTGCTGCAAGCCAAGAGAACGTTGCACCTGAGCTGCTTTTGGTTAGACATTTGTCACAACAACAAGAAAAAGAAATACAGTCTACTCTCGCCAGTGCTAACTAGTCATTCAGAAAATTCCAGAATGACCACTAGAAGAAGAGAAGCTGTGAATCTGTCAGCTTTCACTGTCAGGACACAAAATTTGATCCCTGAGGAAGCGGTTGCAGAAATGAGAAAGGCCAAGTGCTGCAATGGTGGTGAATTGATGTGCTCTGGGCCCTTCAGCCCCTTGGCTAAGAGGTTTTAGCAAGTAAAGTTTTGTTTTCATTTATAACACAATCCTTCTTGACTCTGCCCCTGTGAGGAGACAGATTTTGGCCTTTAAAGATAAAGACAGCTCATCTCTCAGTAAAAACATCTAAAAGAGTCTCCAGCCATGTCCAGGGAGAGTCTCCCCCTCCTTCAAGACCTTCCCCTTTCTGGGTCATTTGCAAGGTTTTGCTCATCTTCAAGTAATTAGGAAATTATCCGCTAAATAATGACCGTGCAGGCACCATTCTCAGGTCCAGCAGCAACACAGAATGAAATGAGCATTCTCTCCCTCTTCTAAGTTGTTACTGGGCCTTCCTCCCTCCCTAGAGGATGCTTATCTTTTGTGAAGAAACACACTGGTCCTGTCTTTGGAGGAACCTCCCTCTCTCTCTCTCTCTCTCTCTCTCTCTCTCTCTCTCTCTCACACACACACACACACACACACACACACACACACACACACACACCCCTTGCAAAATTACGGGTGACTGAGCCGGTAAGTTACCAGAAGAGAGAGAAGAGCAGTTCAGACACGGACAGTCTCTGACGTTTGACCCAAAGCCAGAGTGGACCATCCCATGCTCTGTTCCACATCTTCAACCTCTCTGTGCCTGGTTCCCACCTTCACAAAGACATGCTCCTCGAGGGCTGTCACGAGAATGAAGGAGAGAGCTTGGCACTCAGTGGGTGCGATGTTCTTTTCATGTAAGTGGCAAGGAGAAGAGCTGTCTTCCATCCCTCCCTGGTACGTCATGGCATGGGCACATAAGTGAGGAGGCGGCGATGGAGAAAGTGGGCAGAAGAAACTGAAAAAGTGGACAAGACTCCTCCACTCCATAAGAGATTCACAGTTAGTGGTCAACTGAGTTACAGGCGGGGCACCTGCAACAGCCAGCAATGCTCCCACCACCACCACCCCCACACAGAAGCTGGCCTGGGAAAAACCCTTATCCAGAACCAAGTGCACAAGGGTGGATACTGGTGTATCTTGGGTCACTTATGGTGTCTGGTTGAGTCCCCACCCATATCCCACCCTACCCCACACTGTGCCTGCTGGTCTGTGTCCTATAACTAGCTCCTACTGGTATGACTGTCCTGCTGCAATAAACCACAAAGAGGACCACAAAATCATACATTATCTTCCTCAATTGCAGTGAGTATACTCTCCAAGAGTAAACCTGTCGGTAGTGACCTGTTTCCACCAGCTTATCCTACGGTTATTTGCCGGGTATCAAATGTTCAAACACATAAACCTATAGGGGACATTCACATTCAAACCAATAGCACCTTCAAACTGAATCCTAAGATACACTTGGGTCACCAGAAGAGCCAAAGAAAGCTTCCAGTGGCACAAGGACAATTGCTCAGAGGCAGGCTTGGCATCCCTTACCCTGGCAGTATCTTTGGGAGGAGGATGAGGTGGAAATGAGCTATCTGTACAGATAAGGACACTCACCCTCTCTAGCGATGACCTTCCAGCTCCCGAAATCACTACAGACAATGCACAGTGATGCTGACAACCTGTATGGCACTGCGAATTAAACCCTGCTTACCCTGAACTTACACGGCTGTCATAAGCGTTCCGTTTTCTTAGCGGCATAATCTCATTCAACTGCTTGCTACAGCCAACTTCCAGACCCCACAGGGCACAGATCACCCTGGGATCTTTTGCAAACTCCATGACAGCCCTTGGATGAGAACTGCCACAATGTGTTTTGTTTTGTTTTGTTTCTTTTTATTTCCTTGGGATGGAATTCCTCAGCTGTAACAGGGACACTGTGACCCTGTCGTGGAAATCAGAAGGGCGCCTGCCTGTGACAAAGGAAATGTCCACACAGCAAACCACAAAGGGCATGCATGAAATGCTGACTTCCTGGTACCCTCCCCCCACCCCCGCCCTCTCCCATGTTTGTTTATGAGTCAGACTCTGTTTTCATTATCTACATACTTAAGAAGCCATTATGACATCTTGTTACAAACTGTCTTGGGGTGAAATAGTAAACATGACCGCTCCTCAGAGATAGCAGCCAAGTGGGAACCCCTGCCATTGTCACATTGATGAACTGAGCCTTGCCACCGTGCAACGGTCACGTCAACAAACTTTGCAGGGGTATCAGAGGACACATGGAGAATGGTTTTTGGTGGTTGCACTTTAATCCCGGTTCTTTTGTTACCCCAGCTATCTTAGAATGGGGAAAAAAATTATCAGTCTGCTCTATCTGAGAACTCTGTCTTCAAGCACAACTGCTTAACTAACCAGAATAGTTAGATTTACCATGGCAAAGTGAGTGCATTTATCTCCCTTTACATCTTACTGGCTGCTCAAGGGAAGTTCTGATAAATGCCCACATTCCAAATGCGGCCTCAGAAGCACGAACGCTGTATTAATCAGACTGACAAAGGAAAGGCATGGTACTTGTTCTTGTGGGGAGAGGACTGGCCAAGGGGGGGAATTCTGTCCAGGAAATACATACATTTTTGCAACTGCAGCATTCTTTCTCTAAATCTGTATGCTTTGGGCTCATACATAGTTCTGCATGTACCTACTGGCACACAGAAGAAAGGCACAGGGTGCATGGGTAACAGGAAAGCCTTCTGAGACTCTCAAGATTTCTGGCCTGCGAGCAAGCTAGAGGCTAGATTATAGACTCAAGTGAATGGCTGGCAACCTGAACGCTGTTGGCTTTTTCCTATCGTGTGACCATTCCAGATTTGAAACAACTGGCCCAGTGACCTTTGGTGATTAGTTAGGGAAAGACTGCACAGATAAACATGGCCCTGTAAATGACCATGGTTGCCCACAGTTAGATGTCTACATTTCCCTTTCTCACATTCCCTTCTGACCCTCAGGGACCTCACCTTTCACCCAGAGCACCACACTGGGAGTTGAGAGTTAATGTGGCCAAGTGGTTAGACAGACCCTGGATTGACTCAAGTTCAAGGTCCATCCCCTTGCCATGTGAGATGTTACTAACCGCTTCAGCCCCAGGTTATGAGTCCCATAAACAGAATGGGTGTGATGGTTGTATGCACCTGGGAGAGGCTCCAGCTAAAGGGGAATGAGTCCCTCGGTACAGTGCTTGACACACGGTGTGGAATAAGCTGCTATTGTTTACAAAATTCCTTCTTCAAGGTTTTTCAAGTGTCTTATAAGTGAATAGCACTAGATGCCAGATTCCTAGGCCCTACTTCAGACATGCGATATACATTTCTATTTGATTTTTACGTGTACATGTAAGTGGGTGGCACCTTTACCCACTGAGCCATCTCACTGACCCAAAAGAAGCTATTTAATATACTCGAGACAAAGTAATGCCATATTATTCTTACACAACAACACCTAAGACAAATAGCTAATCTTTTATTCAATCCGTTTCTCCCTGCTTCAGAGATATGTTCCACACGTGTGACCTAATTCAAGATGTCAGAGTCTTCTGGAGAGGTTCTTCATCCAAAGCTGTCTTGTCAATTATTCATCACACATAAGGATTTCGGAGAAACTTTGACGGCCAAGAACAGGCACCGATGCACTTGATGCCCTTAGCTCATTTAAGCCAGTCTTTCACCTGATTCATTTAACTGTGGCCAAATCCAGCATCCGTGTAAGTCAGACACTCGCTCCTGGAACTTAGAGACGAAGGATGCTTCAGAACAGTACAAGACATTTGGGGTCCACCTGGACATGAAGTTATCTGGTGAGACTGTTTGAACACTCCTTTTTAGAAGGGGTCTTGGTTTTTGCACCTTACATAATTGCATTTGTTTGACCTGTCTTTAAATCGAGAGGGAGACACTGGCACCTACGTTCACTTCCCAGGAGCGCTCCAAAGTTCTCTCCACACAGACAAGAGGCACGTGCTCCCTATGGGCACAACTCCACAGTGCATAGCCACCAACAACCGAGATATCCCTACCGTTTGACTCAGTTCGCCTCCTTGAGTTGCTTTCACTGCATAGGACCCGGCTCATGCATCAGCACAGAAACAACCAGGAGAGGAAGCCGTGTGCAGCTGCGTGTTTGCAGAGTTAGAGGCTCCATACTCCTGCTTGGTACTGAGCCATTGCCTCTCCCATCTCATGCCTGGCTCTGGCTCATTAAGTGTGCAAACATGGCAGCATCTGAACACACATCTCTTGTGACATTCTGGTGTCATTCTACTGACATTCAACATGTCTCCCTGCTTCTGTTCAGACTGCGAGAGTACTAGTTGGGGGGCTGGAGAAATGGTTCCGTTGTTAAGAGCACATATTGTTCTTGCAAAGGGCCCCAGGGTCACTTCCCAGCACCCACACCAGGTAGCTCACAGCTGCTAGAACTCCCTCAGGGAGCTGATACCTCTCTGACCTGTTGAGGACAGACACACACACAAACACACAAGTGAATAAATAATAAGACATTTGAAAGCAAGTGTACTAGTTGGGGCTAGGGAGACCCAGAAAGGGAAATGACTATGTGATCTGCATAGAACTGGGTGTCCAGAAGTAAGATCTAGCCCAGGACTGTGGTGAAGGGATACCATGCTACCTGCTACCACCCAGAATTCTGGCCTGGCCATAGAGAAACACCCCTACTTATAGACTGTGTCATTCCTTTCTTCCCTAGATAGTAGAAACTTTCTGGACAGTTGGCTTTACCAATGACCATAAATATTATAGAGCTTTATTACTGCCAGGTTCTGGACGGAGCCTGAAAAAAAAATCCAAGCTTGGGGCAGCTGAAATCAATTAGCCAGGATCACAGCTAAGATGTTATGAAGCCAAGATGTGAATGCCACAGTACTCCAAAGTCACCGCCCCCACTTCCCCCCACCCTGCTCAATGCTGTGCTGTGGGAGTCACTGAACACAGGGAATCCTTAAAGTACACCCTTGGGGACTTCCTGTCCCTGAAGGTGGTTAAGGAAAAGCATGCAAAACACAGCCAGTCAGGCCAAGAGGTAGCCTCTTCCTTTTCTTCTGAACACACCCATTAGAGGCCTGGAATCAAGATGTGGGGAGGAACGGGAGAGATAATTCCTGGTCTGGCTGGAAAACAAGACTCTGGAAGAATTAGAGGCTGTGGCAAGGGGGCATATAATTATGTGCTAAATTGCAAGGCAGGGACTTGGGGAATTCAGACAGAAGACAGAGTTTGAGGAAGCTCCCTAACCAGGGACTGGGGACAGGCAGTAGGAAAGGTGAGGACAAAGGCCTTCATATTAGGGGGCAATGGCTGCAGAAAATGCAGATGTGTGCTCATGTGCATCTAAGCATGGGAGCTGTGGGGAATGTGTGGGCCAGGTGAGGATGAGCAGAGAGCCAGAGTGGCAGCAGGGCACTGGGGTCACCTCGCTGCCCTCTACACAGTATTAAACAAGAAAGAGATCCTGTTTCTATGGCCTGGCTTTGTAATGCCTTCGAGGGTGCTCCTTATAGAGAGAAATTCTTCAAAAGTTTAATCTTATTTTAAAAGTTTCTCATTTGGTGTATTCAAGTTAAAATTCAAATCTCTCCTTAAAATTAAATTCTACTTACAAACACTCTGTGTCAAGCAAATTTTAACATTTTCACCTGCATTCAGAATCTTGAAATAGTCCAGGCTGAAGGGACAGCTCGCTGAATATAGGTGCTTGCTACCAAGCCTGGTGACTTGAGTTCTATTCCTGGAGCCCACATGATGGAAGGGAAGAACCAGCTCCTGAAAGTTGTCCTCTGACCTCTACATGCTACACTGGAACATGCGTATCCCTGCCCCCCACCAAATAAAATGTCAAACACAAAGAACTCGAAATATTCCATTCTTTTCAGAGGACTTGGTTGTCTAACAATTTAATGTTTTTTTTTTATGTTTTTTTTTTTTCGAGACAAGGTTTCTCTGTGGCTTTGGAGCCTGTCCTGGAACTAGCTCTTGTAGACCAGGCTGGTCTTGAACTCACAGAGATCCGCCTGCCTCTGCCTCCCGAGTGCTGGGATTAAAGGCGTGCGCCACCACCGCCCGGCTTTAATGGTATTTTAATTAAAAATGTTGATATGATTTATTTTTAATGTCTCCCATGTTCCTACACCCCAAATTTTCAATTTTTTAAATTTAAAACATAAGAACACTTCTCAAATAGAAAATAGTTTATATAACTTTAAGTAACAATGATATTTAAATATTAATACGCATAGATGAATCTTTAACAACCAAGAATGGTGCTCAATTTACCTTTCTGAGTTAGACCTAGATGAAATTCAAAGCACTGTCCACTAAAGAAAGAAGTCTTCCTGAATGATTTCCATGGCCAATCCGAGCTCATTTGGGAGAATCCCTCATTTAGGAGAATCCCTTTCAAAGACTGGCTGCATTTACACATTTGCCAGCATCTGGGGGCAGTTTTTCTCAGATTCCTGTCATGGTCCTTAGGTTAATGCAGCCAGAACGCCATAAGCATACCCCCACAGTTCCCTCCAGCTTGCTGTCCACCTTGGGGTCTGAGGAGTCTGAACTCTGGAACGACCACTAACAGCCCTTCACCCTACGGTGTGGTTTTCATTCTTATGATCTTTAGCCCATTTCTGCTCCAGGTTTTGCCCCTTTGGTCACAGCTCTAAATCTGATCTAAAGACACTGACCTCTTGCCTTTTATTAATTTGCTGTGTGACGTGGTGACATTAGCCACCTACATTCAGGTTATTTAAGAATGCTGCCGAGGGAGGTGGCTCAGTGATTAAAACCCACTGGCTGCTCTTTCGGAGGACCCAGGTTTGACTCTCAGCACCCACAGGATGGCTCCTAGCCATGTACAACTCCAGTTCCAGGGGCTGTGACCCACTTCTGGCCTCCACAGGTACTATACACACAGCACACAAACGTACACACAAGCAAAATACCTATACATATAAAATAAAGATGGATAAAGCTTAAAAACAAACGTTAGGACATGAGGAAGAACATATCCGGGTCTCAGCTTGCTGCATCCCTGACACCTGCCTAACAAACCACAGTGCATTCTACTTTTCACGGAAGGATGTGTCTAGACACCAAAGACAGACACCCCAAAGTCATCAATTCCTTTTATCTTTCTGTCTCTTAACATATCCATTTATGAGCATGTCACACCTCTGTCCAGTTTTCACACCTTTCTCTCTTTTTTCCACCACATCCTTGGAGTCCGATCTCAGGCCTTGATTGGAAGATTCAGTGACGTGGCACTCTAGCCAGTCTCTCCAATATGTGTCCTCTTTTCTTCCAAGTGACTTTGGGAACACACAACCCAGATGGTATCTAGTCACTAAGATTTAAACGACAGTCCCCTATGGTCTGCAAAATGTTTTCGTGATCCCTTATCAAGACTTGACTGGCAGGTCATTGCAAGCCACAAACCCTTGATCTGCGCTGTTCCCGGCACCATGATTATTCACGCTTGGGACACTCGCCTACAATTCCTTTCTCTGTCCACTCATCAGAGTCCATTCGTGGTACCAAGATCATTTCCAGTGTCCTCAGCTCTGCCAAGCCCCCCACCCCCCGACTGGGTCTCTGAAAACAACAGTCATCCTTTCGTGTTCTCATATGCACCCTTATTACACCACACTGCAAACCTGTGTTTCCTAAGTTAGTACTGAGCAGAGGTCCAGAAGCTATTTTCTTCTTTCTATATACACACTTGGAAGATATTTACTCAATGACTCACTTAACCCATTAAGCATATGAAGTTTTCCTGGTAGAAATCAGGTGCCAGACAAATGTCTCTCTCTCTCTCCCAAAGATGCCAACAACCTTAGGACTCTAGATCCTAAGGGGGCTTGGTTGGGTTCACTGGCAGCAGGAACCGTGCACAACATAGGGGTTTGATATTTGCAGAAGAGGAAGGTAACGGTAAGATGAAAGCAAGCAAACTTTAAGGGATAAAATGGTTAACATACAGACTTCTTTTAAAAGCAAGTTACCAAAGAAAACTTGTATACGCTGCATCACCGTGTAGAGACCCAGAAAAAACATCTCCAAGCATCACACGAGCCAGAGCAAGGCAACCCTGCTAACAAATCCCAGTGCCCATGAGACACACACAGGCCTCCACCCATGCAGTCAGCTAATGCATCAGAGTGCCCCTAGCCCCCACTGCCCAATCAAAAAGGTGAGTGGGAGAGAGCAGAGATTCCCTGGAGAGGTGCCGAGGGTAGACAGCCTTGTTCAACAAGCCAGGCTGTTGTGGTGCTCTTAGTGAGAACATTGGGTCCTGGGTGAAGGGAGAAAGAGATCAAGAGATGACAGCCAGGGGAAATGCTTGTTTTAAATGACGAGTTGGCAAAACAGAAAAAGAAAACAAAACTGGGGAGCCAGAGGAGGGCCTGCAAAATGGAGGGTGCACGATTTATGAGACGCCCCCTCACCGAATGGGCTGATAGTAACTGTGAAGTAAGGCAGGCCAGGTTAAGCAGTACTATCTGAACTATGAGGCAAGTTGGCTCAACTTCCAGAACAGATATGGAGAACCTGATGCTCAGAATCTGCCCCTTGCCTGTCTCCTCAGAGAATGTGCCTCCCCACGAAGGAAGCAGGTCTCCAGGCTGGAGGAGGGAGTGCCATCCCAGCTGGAACATGTCAAAGTCCAGGGCTCAAGGCCAAGCCCACTCCTTCAGTCCTGGCTCCAAAGACCAGTCACCTTCATCTTTCTCGGTACAACCCCAGAAACCTGGGTCCACGGAGGAGAGTCTATAAGGAGGGGCAGAGCTTCTAAGATTAAACATGTGTTACATTTCCCAGAAACAGACCCTAATGTAATAACCAAAACATTTCCCATAATCTGCACAAGTGAGCTCTGCCGCTGGCTGACAGAATCCATGCAGGGCAACACTACTGGTCACTCGAGGCTTCGGCTTTCCCAGCTGTGGAGTGAGAAGGGTGCTACTGACTGTCTACTGTGTGTGTGTCTCCCAGGGTGCCGTGAAGTCCCTGGTTCCTAACCTTGCTGTTACAAGTTGAATTTCACCCCAGACCAATTTGTCTCATTCTTTAGGATGGGAGCCCAAGGATCAGCTGCCATAAAATAGCTTCCCAAAGACTAGAATAAGCTGCCTAAGCAGGGGACTGCTGTACCACAACAACTCTCAACATGACGACGTTGACAATAGCCAGCATAAATCATGGCAGGGACACGGCTCACATGATTTGGGGGCTTAGAATTATGAATGAATGGCTTAGACGTATGAATGGAGCATACGTCTCTTGCATTGTCGTCTGTTACCAGCAGAACACAGGGCATTTATTAACTTCTTTGATGATAAACGTACACTGAAAATGCTTGCACAAATTTTAAGTCTGGGATTCTTTGTTCAGCAGACTGCCTTTGAAAATGGTACCTGCAGGTCCACAGACCTAGCCCATGACTAAGCCATTATCTTCAAACTCACTTCTTAACCCGAAGGTCAGCTTCAGAGAACCAGGGCAGGAAATGTGAGCCCTGCAATTGCACTGAATTGAGGAGAGTGCTGGCCTTTGTCTGGCCAGGAGCAGGTCACGGGGCAGAGGCTGCTTGGGGCGACATTTTCAGCCTTGTCTCGGGTTGAAAGCAAAGACTGAGCTGCTATTTCTGGCCTTTGACTCCAATTGACACCTTCGCCTGGAGCTCTGACCATACCAGCTGTGATTTTTCAGGTTTGGAAGGCATCTGGATCAGCAGAAACACTTCTCAAGCCAATTAACCTGAGCTGGAGATTCCTGAGGTCAGACGTGAGCCACGCTCATCACCTGCGCTCTCCTCTGACCCGTGTGGGCTAAGGAGGGCAGAATTCATTGTCTGGACTACACAGCTCACTGTGTAGATCCCATGCCATGTGGCATTATCAGACATGCTTGAGCTAACTGGTGAATTATTCCTCTTCTTAGAAACAAAGATTTGAAAGTCTAGATCTAGGATCCATTCTATCTTTTAAAAGTAGTAAAAAAAAAATCCAGAAGCTCTAAGGGGTAATCTAATTGTATCTAGTTCTATACTAAAAATCAAATGTCCTACACTATACATTAAGCATATATGTTAATTTTATGGTGGCTTGCCTTCGTGATAAAACTGGAAAGATCAGGGATACAAGAGACATACCTCAAAATAATAAAGGCAGTTTGCAGCAAGCCCATGGCCAGCACCAATTTAAATAGAGAGAAGCTCAAAGCAATTCTACTAAAATCGGGAACAAGACAAGGCTGTCCATTCTCTCCATGCCTATTCAATATAATACTCGAAGTCTGAGCTAGAGCAATAAAACTACTGAAAGAGATCACTGGGATAGAAACTGAAAAGGATAAAGTCAAAATATCTTTATTTGCAGATGATATGATAGTATACATCAGTGACCCCCAAAAAGCCACCAAGAAACTCCTACAGCTAATAAACACTCTCAGCAAAGTATCAAGATACACAATTAACCCATGAAAATCAGTTGCTTTCCTACATACAAATGACAGACAGACTGATAAGGCAATCAGAGATACAATACCCTTTCCAATAGCCTCAACTAATAGAACATATCTTCAGGTAACTAACCAAGCAAGTGAAAGACTTGTGTGAGAAAAAATGTTATGACATTGAAGGAAGTTGAAGAAGATAATCAGAAGATGGATCAGTGGGATTAATAAAGTAAACATGCTCATCCTACCAAAAGCATTCTGCAGATTCAACACAATTTCCATTAAAATTCCAACACAATCCT
>JAQHUG010000091.1:1071894-1082304 GCA_028555095.1 Dicrostonyx torquatus | reverse complement strand
GTCACTGGGGCAGGCCTTGAGCTCTTATAACCCAGCCCACTCGCTGTCTGCTCTCTGCTTGCTGAGAGCACCCTCCTGCCGCCATGCCTCCCTGCCATGAAGGCCGTTATCCCTCCTTTAGCTGTGAGCCAAAATGAAGCCTTCCTTATATAGCTTTTGTCAGAGCTGTTGTCAAAGCAGCAACAGGAAAAGTAATACTGGGAGGCAGAGGAGGCAGGGAAAGGGGGACAGGGTGGAAGGCAGGTGGAGGGAAGAGAAAGTTAGTGTGAGGAGAGGCAGCCAGGAGCCTGATTTTCTATGCTGAGCCTCTGCTCATCTCTTAGTGCCCTCTTACGTTACCTACAAGTTTTCCCTTCCTGGGGAGTCTGCTGGGTGAGATGGCTCAGGTGTCTGCCCCGAAGCCTGATGACCAAGTTGCATCCCTAAGTCCTACGTGGTGAAAGGAGGAGAGTGACTGCCCTGGGAGTCCTCTGACCACACGTGTGCTGCGGCATGTTCTGGCTCACACACATATATCGTTTTTAAAAATTGTTTTCCCTTCAGTTCAGACCTTAATGCTTTCTCATCTCCTGGTCTGGAGCGTTGAGGAGATAACCCTGGGTAAATACAAACCCACCTCCAGGATTTCATTTCGAGGATAGGAACTCGTGTAGCCAAAACACATTCCTCCCTGTAGCTGTTTAGCCATGCCTTACAATTGTCCACAAGAAAAAAAAAAGAAGATTGTGGCCTCTTATTACTTTAAGATGGGTTCTTCTGCATAGGACCAAACTAGGCCCTCTGAATGTGGGTGACAGTTGATGGCTTGGGCCATTGGGGCCATTGGCAGGGAAACCACGATTTAATCCCAGAGCATGAACTGGCATTTTGGAGCCCGTTTCCTATGGAAGAATTCCTTTCTCAGCCTCAATACAGTGGGGAGGGCCTTAGTCCTGCCTCAAAGTGATAGGCCAGACTTTGTTGACTCTCCATGGAAGGCTCTACCCTGCCTGAGGAGCAGATAGGGGGCTGGGTGGGAGTAAGGTGAGAGGGAGCAGGAGGAATGGAGGGAGGGAGAACTGTGGTTGGCATGTAAAACGAAAAAAAAAAAACCTTTTAAATAAAAAAACAAAATGGGTTCTTCAACCTACATGTGATTGCACAGATCCCAACACTGTATGTAGCAAGATTCCAATGTAGGTGTCTAATGGAGATGTGGGGCCAAGACTGTGGGGGCATCTAGACTTCGTTTCTTCTTGAAGAAGCCACAAGAACAAAGGGGGTGGATGACAGGAGCAGAAAGTGACAGAGTCCAGAGAAGTCCTGCTCATCACAATGGAAGCATGACAATTGTGAGAGGGCCTGGGCACTTCTCTCTGAAGACTTTCCCAGGTGATAGAGTACTCTAGTACATGGCTGGGCCCAGGGACTGCTGGGAAGTGGTACAGCATGCACAGGTGGTCTCAGCTCCTGAAAGACAACAGCTAGTACTACCACCCTCGGCACAAGCAGACCAGGCAGGATAAAACACGGTTCTATAGCCACACCGCGGCTAAGGGTATGCAGGCAGACAGTCCTCTGGCTAGACCTGCCTTCCTTAGGCCTGAACCAGTCATAGCCACGGTTCGAGATGTCTCCACCATCTGTGACCTGTACTGGGGCTGCCAGAATCACAGGTTTTATCAGGAAAATCACTTAGGGACAGCAGATTTCTGAGTCACCCTAGACACAGAGAGAGGAATAAAGACCAAGTATCAACTCAGGTCTCAAGTTAGTGAGTTATAACCATCCCCAAAATGACCCTTAAAGAAAGTTGGGGTTCTCTCTAGTTTACTGAAGGGTACCGAGGAATCTGGAGGGTCACTCACCTTCCCAGAGTCACGGACATCCTTGTGTCACAAGCATGCTGTTAAGGTTTGAATCCCAAATGTCCCCCACAGGCTCATGTTTTGAAAAGTCCCCTTTGGGGGTGCCACTGTGGTAGTTCCGGGAGCTTTAAGAGATGACACCTAAGTAGAGGAAGTGAGTCACTGGTAGTGGATCTCTGAAATTTATACCTGGTCCCTAGTTCCTGACTTACTCGGTCTCCTTGACTACCATGAAGTGAACATTCCCCAGCACAGATTCCTGTCACCTGAACTGGGCTGTTCTGCCATGCTTTCCCTGACTAATGGACTAAAACCCTCCAAAACCAGGAGCCAACACAAATCCCCCTCCCGCCTTGTTTGTCAGACATTGTGTTCGCAGCAACACAAGTGGCTGACATATCCAGCTGTCACCCTGAAGGGGGAAAGGGAAGGCCTGTTTCCTTGGTGTGTAGCCACCATCTTCATCGTTTGCTCTCATGCTAGATCCCAGCCACCAGAAAATCACTGGTTTGTGAGCGGCCTACTACTCCAGAGGTAAAACCATGGGCTACAGATGGTGTCACTATCAGCTGGAGTTCAGCTGTGGGGTTGTTCTCATTCACAATCCACATGAATGTCTAGAAATACCTGACATCCTCAAAACAAAAGGATGCAAAGAAATCTACCCAGATGTGTCTGAGCTGACTGTCCCAGTCCTGGCTCAGAGGGACTTTCTCTTGGCATCTTTCCGCCATCTCTGCACCTGTCTACCATCCTCCCAGGACAAAGTCTGTCTGCTATTTTCCTTCCCGTGCTGACCTCCAGAGATGCCTCCTGCCTGTTAGAAAAGCCATCATTTGCAGGGCTGGTGCCAGGCTGCCCTTTGTAAGTCCTGCTCAGGTCAAACACTAGCTGGAGACTTTAGGTCAGTGGTGCTCAACCATCCTAATGCCGGGACCCTCTAACACAGTTCCTCACGTTGTGGTGACGCCCAACCTTAAAGTGATTTCTGTTGCTACTTCATAAATGTAGTTTTGATACTGTTATGTATTGTAATGTAAATATCTGATATGCATGGTATCTGATATGCAGGGTATCCCTGTGAAACGGATGATCAACTCCCAAAGGGGTTGTAACCCACAGGTTGAAAACCACTGCTCTAGATGTCTGTATGAGCATCCTGCCCATCCAAGCTGCCTCTGTCATCCTCGCTCAGGAAGCATTTCTCTCCTGGGGTTTTTACAGTCTCTGACTTTCGTTTCAATGACCTCAGCACCTTAAACTGAGATGTATTCAGATATTTGGTAAAAGCCAAGAAGCCAAGTCCCGTGAGCAGGGAAATGGATGACCAGACAGTTCTGATTGGGATGTACAAAGCGGCATGAACTGGCCACACAGTATATGATGTCAGCAGTCTGACAGCAGTTTGAAAAGGGCAAAACTGGTGTCACGCTGCTGTGGCCGACTCCATATTTCTGTCAGGGCTTACTCTTGGGTTCACGGTTATACAAAGACTTAATTCTTGTGGGAAAGCTATGCATGTGTGTTCGGGGTCAGGGTTAGATATAAATTCCCTCATCCCTTCTCAATTTTTTTATGAATCTAAAACTGTTGAAAGAAAGTCTATTTTAAAAAAAAAGTGGTTCAAACTGTAAAACCAGACTGACCGACAGTCGCTCCAGGCCAGGGTCTACCCAGGTCCTCTGGAAACTGCCTCCCCCTCAAATCAAGCATGCAATGCTGTCGCTGCCTCTCACCTTACAGATGGAAACCAGTGAGCAGTCAAGACCCTTGTCCCAGACACAGAACTATAACAAGGTGACAGCAAATCTACAAGTGTGCCATTTCCCTGGCTCAGCCTGTGACTTATTAAGGAGAGGAGTCAATGTGGGGTGTCTTCCTGGTTGACTGTCCTCCAGACCAACCAGAAGACACAAAACCCAGGTGGGACCATAGATAAACTAGCAAAACTTTGCTTCCAAACTCTCAGGTCAGGTTCAGTTCAAATTGAGAGACCCTTGCAACAGAGTAGCTCCCGGGGGTGGTGAGGGCTATACCTTTGTGTTGAAGCAGCAAGACCAGGGGCAGCTTTTGAGTCCACCAGCTGCCAAGTAGAAGCACTAGCATTCTTGATGCCCAGCTGTTCTATATTTAAGGACACACACAAATTCAAAGGAATGCCTGATCTTGCAAGAAAAAAAAAAGACTGAAAATAGGAAAAACAAAGTCACAAGCAGTTTCTCAGTTCAAGAAAAGGGGTTTGAGGCTGTCAGGGATGTGTGGCTTTCATTCAGTGTGATCTGTGGCTGTGCAGAGACCCAAACCACAGGGCCACTGTTCCAAATGATAAGGGGAGGAGAAGACTAAACTTAGCCACAGAATTACTTTTCTGTGCCAAAGAGAGAGAGGGGGGCAGGGGAGGCAGGCCTGTTCAGGTCCCTGGAGAGGTCACCCAAACGCAATTTTCGATGACCTGTGAGTGACTGTCACCTGCTTTGTGGAACTTCTGGTAAGGGAGCATTTTTCCACCTGGGCTGCCCTCCGTCATCCCTGCAAGGCCACAGGCTGGACAGGAATATCATCGGCATCTCCTCCTCTTTGGCCAGGCAATGACAGGTCAACCTAAACTACTCTGGCTTGTGGCTGAATGCATTCCAAGGCTCAGCCCGTTTGAGGGCAGTGGAACTCAACAGACAGCAAGGGCAGGAGCATCTTAGAGGTAAGTGGAGGAAAACATGGGAGTCGGGTTGAAAAAGATAGACATCAGGCATGCAGTAGATTTAAGCTATTTTTGAAGCTTTAAAATATATTTGTGATTGTTGGAACTGCAAGCATCTAGTGAGCACAATTTTCCAAGCTTTCCGTCCTCCAGGGGCTGGGATGACAGAATACCGAGTTCAGTCTTCCCGACTTTGAGGTTTTTAAGTGTAACAGGATGGCCCGGGTCCAAAGAAACCTCAGTTTCCTCTTAATACAGCTTACACAGCTGCTGGTGGTTAAAAGGAACCTTTAGAGGAGGGGTACAGAAATAAATGTCTGCTGTCTTCCCCAGTCTCCACCTTAGTTTTTGAGACAGGGTCTCTCACTGAAGCTGGAGGCCACTGATTCAGCTACATTGTACATTCAGCACATAGCTAGAGTCCCAGGGATCCTGCTGTTACCACCTGGGGGTGGAGGAGGAAGAGGAAAGGGAGGTGGGAAGTCCAAGCTACACAACAGACAAATAAGCAAGGGGCACTCAGGATGCCGGTTCTAATTCCTGGTCCAGTCTATGCAGTGAATCTCTCAAAGGATGGCGCATTGACCATTTTTCTGTTGCTCAGACAAAATTCCCTGGCAAAAGCAAATCAGGAAGAAAATGCTTTAGTAGGCTTACGTAGGCTACAGTCTATCATACAGGGAAGACAGACTGAATCCAGGAAAGGTCACACAGAATCTGCACGTGGAAAGCAGAAAGTGAACAGGAAGGAGAGCTGGGCTATAGAGTCTCAGGGCCAACCTGCTGTGACCTACTTCCTCCCAGGAGGTTCCACCTCCTATTGGTTCCATCCCCTTTCCAAACGGTGTCATCAGCTGGGTACCAAGTGGGGGACATTTCACGTTCAGGCCCATGACAGATGGCCTTTTAAGCTTAGCTTTGACACTAAAGAGCATTTTTTAAAAAGTATGAGTTTGCGGAATCTTACAATAAAGCCACCTCTCCTTCAGTATGTATTCTGAAGATCCCCAGCCTTCCTTAGAGAAACTCTCGGACGAAAACAGTGCTTATCTGTGCATTAGTACAGTCAATCAAAATCTTGATTCTCAATGCCAAAAGCCTGACAAAAGTTAAAGCTTATTTGAAATCATCTAAATGTGTATAAAGGTAAGGAAGAAACCCGAAATCCATCCCACTGCAGCTATTTAGTTTAACTGAGGTGTATCATTAAAGGCAATGGTTCCCAGTTTACACTATGCTTCACTGCCCCATCTGTCTGTCTGCCTTGGATTCAGCCATGATTAGATCTGTGTCCTTCAGAGGGGGCCAGTTCACATCCTAACTCCCAATATCTGGAAACGAGATGTGATTTAGGAACAGGGAGTTCCCAGACAGACTCACATTAAGATGAGATCATATTGGATTACACCAGGCCCCAATCCAATGACTGGTGTCTGTGCAAGAGGAGATCTGGACACCCAGGAAGGCCACCATGTAAATGCAACAATATTAGCAGGAGGCCTCATCTGCAAATTAAGGACCGCCAAGGCTTTCTGGCAAGCACTAGAAACTGGGAGAAACAAGGAGTGAGCCTCCCCTTGAGTCTTCAGAGGGAGTCTGGCCCTGCAGAGGCATCAGCCCCACATCTGGCTGCTTAAGTCATCTAGTTGGTGGCAATTTTTAAAAGTCTATTATGAAGTATTCATTATACACTATAATGGATTTCATGATTGCATAAACACAATGTATTTTTGATATATTCACTCCCTATTACCCTCTCTTGTCTTTCTCCCAGATCCCAACTTCTGTCTTGGGGGATATTTTCTACTAATAAGCATTATAAAAGGATCACTAAGTGTAAGCTCCTATTTCCTTTTGGAAGGAAAATAAGATGTTTCTTCTTTTATTGGTCTTTTAGAACAAAATGTAAGATGTGGCTTTCCTGGTTTCTGTTTATCATTCCACATCCCTATCCCAAATCAAGAGATGCTAGAAAGAGCTCTTCACATCCTTTAGACACTGACACAATATCAAAGAAGAATGCCTGTTGCCTAATCATGCCATCGGTCGCATTGTACCTATAGTCAGCAGGCAGATGGGGATAGATGCCCATCGCTGGGGCTAAGCCTGCCTCCTCCTTTTGATTCAGGCCAGGACTTCTGTTCATGAAATGGTGCCACCTGCATTTCAGATGGGTCTTTATACATCAATTAAGCCAATCTAGAAATTCCCTCACAGACATGCCCAGAAGTTTGCCTAGGCGGTTCTAGATCTTGCCAAACTGACAACATTAACTATCACATCAGGTAGCTGACTCCCTCTTTCTATGCTCTCATCAGACACCATTGTCCCAAGGAAGCCTCCTCAGACCACGGCAGCGTCTCCACCCACCTCACTCCCTTCTAATCCTGCTCGATTTATCATTTAGCTCACAGCCTTCTTACACAAAGCACTTTCTGCGTCTTGGTTCTGCTCATAGTTCATCATCTCTGTCACTGCTACAGGGTAAATCCCACAACTCGTGGCATTTTTGTCTGTTTTGTTCTTGAACATAGTCCCGGAATCTAGAACAGTACCCAGCACAGAATAAACCCCGCGAGCATTTATTAGATGAAGAGGACGTAGTTAAGGGGATCATATCAGCTCCAAATATTCTTTCCAGAAAGAAGCTACTATTCCTGCTAACTGAGGTCATGCAGCATGCTAGGAGTGGTCCCAGTGAGCCTTGAATGGGCACAGGTCCTGAGGCTGATTCCTAAACATACATGTGCGTGTTTGTAATATGTGTATATGCATATGATGTGCCTGTTCTGAGCAGCTTTGGAGAATGAGAGGAGGATCTAATGGATGTAGAGAAAAGAAGAGGATCCTATGTGGTTCTCTCATTGCCCAGCTGTTAAGACATCTGCAGAACAAAAAAGAATAAAATTTCCAGAAAGGAAGCCTACTTCTAATCTTGTCATACCATTGATAGAACGCACTTGTGCTGGCCCACTGAAATCTGTCTCTGTGAGGAAACAGAAGTTCTCCAGGTCCCCAAGGACCTGTCAGCCACCATGTGCAGCAAAGCTGTGACAAGGGACTCTGGCCTCTGCTGCTTTCTTGTGCTGCATTCATTCCTTAAGATAAAAGGGGGAAGTTGCCAACAGCTGTTGGCAGAAGAAAGATTTATTATTTAAAGGACTTTGGGGAGAAATCAGTTAATTTTTCTTCATAAACAGATCTTTTACATAAACACATTTGTATTGAGATCATAGCCAAAGTAATTTTTAACATGTGTGATCATTACTTTCTTATTACAGTATCGGAGATAGTTATTTGCCATAGAAATCCCCCAAATTCAATGGCTCACAACCACAACATCCTATCTGATGATTTGGTGGTTCAGAATTTCATTCAGGGCCTGGCAAGGCGGCTCTTCTGTTTGCATCAGCAGAGATTTCAAGGTGCCGCTTGGTTTGTGATGGGTTTTGCACTACTGATTCTTTACAAGAATGGCTAGGAGGTAAAGGTCCATCTGAGCATTCACCAGTGCCCCTTTCAGTGTGGTAAAATCATGCTTAACCCACATGGTAGATCCAGGATCCAAGATCAAGCATCCCTGTGAAGGAGGCTGCATGATTTTTCCTGAGCTCTTTGCAAGGTTCCACCAATTGACACTGTTACAAGCCCGCCTTGATGAAAGAGAAGGAAACACAGAACTCTACATCTTAGTGGTAAGAATTTCAAAGCACTGCAGCTGTGTTTTAAAACCACCATGCCATCACTGCTAGATACATCCATAAAATCTTTGATTTGTCTACCCCCTTCTTGAGTACCCAGGGATTCTGTGGTGATTACTGGCTTTCCTACCAGTTCCTCAGTCGTTCATAACTCTATGCAAATGTGGCAGAAAGCAAAGCCAACAGCGTCCTGCCTGCAGTAGGCTGGCAAACAGAATGATGTAGGTAACCAGCAAGTGTTATTTGCTTGTCTTGCATTAGACACTCCTTCTCTGGGGAATGGCACTTACTTGAGGTATACCCTCCCACTTTGAGTTGATGTGACTTGGGTGGGTCCATGACCTAGACATGGCCAGCTAAAATACAATGACTTCTCTACCCCATCATCACAAATGAGTGAAGGACTGACACGTGCCTCGACAGGCCCACATTCCAGGACTTTCCCGTGATTTCCTACAGTAAGGACGCAAGATTGAGAGGAGGATCCAACAAGAGAAGAAACAGAACCAGAATGTCAATCAAAGGGATGCAAGATGTAGAGGAGGCTCCAACAAAAGCAGGAACAGAACCAAAATGTCAATCAAAGGGATGCAAGATGGAGAGGAGGATCCAACAGGAACAGAACCAGAATGTCAATCAAAGGACAGAGCACAGCAAGAAGAAAGCAAAAGTAAGAGAGATCCAGAGAGAGGAGTGAGTGAGCTGGACCCCATTTGCCATCTACATACCTCTGAGATTCCCAGGTATATCAGGAAATAAACTCTGTTGGTTGAAAAATAATCTTAGTTGGGTCTCTGTCACTTGCTTCTACAAATCACAACTTACATCCAGGAGACAAGAAAATATAATATACTGATTATTAATGCAGTAAGCACCATGGATGGACCTCTGAGACTAGACATGAAAGATCTCCCATATAGAGACTTCTGAAGAGTAGTACCCAGATCAACCTCCTTTCAGTCACATTAGGTACTTTGCATCCTGGGATATCTGCCACAGCCTTATGGGTTCATATGGATTCCCTCCAACTGTTCAGCCAACTCTCAGCCTCTTTAAACCAAAGAACTGTAAGGAGTTGAAGCTCATGGGTTCCTAACGGCCTACCGCTTTCCAGCTTCTTCCACTAGGTGGCACCACTGCATCAGGGAGGCAGAAATCTGGTGTCAACAAAGAGGCTGACAAGAATTAGGACCCTCGATGGATGAACTGTTAGAAGGAAAAAAATAAGAGTTCAAGAAAACAAAAACTCGGGATAGCATTCCTCATTCAACACTATATATTCAACATTATGTATATTCAACACTATGTATATTCAACACTATGTATATTCAACACTATGCATATTCAACATATGCATATTCAACACTATGCATATTCAACACTATGCATATTCAACACTATGCATATTCAACACTATGCATATTCAACACTATGCATATTCAACACTATGTATATTCAACACTATGCTTTGTCATTACGAGCCAGTTGAAATATAACATGCATGTCCATATGAACTTTTACATTGTTTTATTGCATTTGTTATTTATTGACTACGTGTATTTGGTGTGTGCATATATTATACCATAGTATTCCCAAGGGATCAAAGTCAGGCCATCAGGCTTAGTGGCAAGTTGTATCTACTGAGCCATATCACTGGCCCAGAATCTTTCAATCTTAATGAGAAGCAAGAATACAAACTTTAAGGTCTAACACAATAGAATTAATAAATCAATGCTGGATTTTTGTGTCACAGACTAAAATAACAGTAGGAATGCCTTGTAAGCTCAAAAAACTGTAAGAGACACTCCCAGCCATTCACTAAGGGAAACAAAGTCTCAAATATCACACAACAGATCAGAGAGCGCTGAGAGTTCTCTGTAGATACAGTTGGGGAGTGTGACTGGGCAAATTTACAAGGCAAAAGGGCATGGAGAAAGCCAAGGGGTTGATCACAAGACTAAGTCAGACATTTACTCCTGAGACCATGATTGTCCTGGCTAGCTTTATGTCAACTTGACACAAGCAAGTGTCATCAGAGAGGAGGAAGCCTAAATTGAGAAAATGCACAAATTTGAGCTATAGACAAACATGTAGGGCATTTTCTTAATTAGTGATTGATATGAGAGGGCTCAGCCCATTGTGGGTGGGGCCATTCCCTAGGCTG
>JAQHUG010000091.1:1031355-1048220 GCA_028555095.1 Dicrostonyx torquatus | reverse complement strand
AAAAGGGATCACAACACTGGAGACTGGGAGGGGAGAAGGAGAAGTGGGTGAAGGAACTGCTATGGCGGTCCATAGCACAGCAGGATAACTATGGACTCCAGTGACTTCTGACATATTTCAAAGAATCTCAAAGAGCCCAGCGAGTTCCAACCTAAGAAATGACAATTGGAGAAACAGAAGTGCTAATGACCCAGATCTAATTAATACACATGACATGCACATATCAAATTACACCTTGCCAGTGTTAGATGCAGTTATGATTGTCTCCCTGTGTAGGAATTTAAAGAGCCAGTGCCTAATTTACCATATGCTTGCTTGCTTTCTGGTATGGTGACCAACAGCACTGGTGATGGTGGCGGTTCTTACAGTCCGCAGTTACAAAACAGAGGCCCCTGATAAGCAATACTGGATATGAGTATGAGTGAGAGGAAAAAAAAATATATATATATATATATACACATATATATAAATATATATAACATTTGGTAATATTTTTTTTTTGGTCTTTCAAGACAAGGTTTCTCTATGCAACAGCTCTGGCTGTGCTGGAACTAGCTCTGTAGACCAGGCTGACCTTGAACTCACAGAGATCCACCTGCTTATGTCTCCCAAGTGCTGAGATTAGAGGCATGCATCACCACCACCTGGCATTTGGTGATATTTTAAAGATTTGATTTGTGTGTGTGCATGAGCACATGCCAGAAGAATACAACGTTTATAACATGGATGCTGGAGTCTGAATTCTGGATCCTCTGATAGAGCAGCAAGATCTTCTAACTACTGGGACATTTCTCCAGTGCCTTAATCTTAATTTTTAAAAAAAGACACCAGGAAAGCCTTTTGTTATGACATAGTTAAGAATAACTGCCCTAGGCAGCTAAGGTGGCCAGGCCTATAATTCCAGCACTCAGGTGCCGAAGGAAAAAGGTCATGGTTTTGAGTCCAGGATGGACAACACAGCAAGATTCTGTTTCAAAAATAAGCAAACAGAAAAACAAACCACTTCCCTCAAGGGAATAATATAAATGACCCCAATGTAATCTCTCTTCACAGATCTGACAGGTCTTATGCAGCCACCGTTTTCTAACAATGTATCCTGATGGCGTCCTGATGTACAGCCAGTCTTTCATTGATGAAGAGATGATCTCTTTTCACCCTCAGTCCAGCTGTGAATGGGGACCACTAGCGTCCAATGAACACAGAGGTCCCCAAGACAATGACCGGGGTTCTGAAGCATTTCCTTCCAGGTGGCTGATTTCAAGTCCATCCCAGCCCCTGCTCAGACACTGGGGACCTCCAGCTGTTGCAAAGCCTGCAACGGGCTCTGGTCATTCCGCAGGCCTCAGGATGGGGGCATCCACGCGGAAGGAATGTGCTGAGTTGCTTGGATCTAATAATAAAAAGAATGACTACAGCAAAATGCTGATGTTAGAGCCTTCACAGGGACCCCGGTAACTGTTTCCCAGGCTTCTCCTCTTTAATCTCTGTTGATGTTTGGCTTCATTTCGGCCTAAAAATATCCACTGTGAACTCAACAACAAATAAGTGGAGCCTTAAAACAGGCACTAGCTAGGCCTGGTGGTGCTTGCCTTTAATCCCAGCATCCAAGAGACAGAAACAGGCAAATCTCTGAGACGAGGCCCAGTCTGGTTTACAAAGTGAGTTCCAGGACTGCTAGGCCTACATCGTGAGTGAGACCCTGTATGAAAAATTTTAAATGTCCAAAAAAGTGAAGCTTATTAAAAGTAACCCCCAAATTGGCTGATTTGTCTGTATTGATGACTGTGTAATTAGTGGCATGGGAAATGCCCACCATATAACTGTCATGGAGACAAAAGCTCAATGAATGGGCACTTAACTGCAATTAGATATATGTAGGAAGTTCTAGTGGGTATGAAATCAGCAGGTAATGACAACCCAGAATTCAAAACTTAGGAGAAAGTGATGTGGGATATCTTTCTGTATATGTGATGCTTTTATTGGTTAATGAATAAAGTTGTTTTGGCCAAAGACTTAGCAGAGTAAAGTCAGGCGGGAAATCCAAATAGATATAGAGAGAGTAAGTAGAGTATGAGAGACACCGTGTAGCTGCTGGAGAAAAAGGACACCACAGCTTCATGGCAATACAAGGGTTAATAGAAGTGGGTTAATTTAAAATATAAAAGTTAGCTAGAAATACGCCTGAGTCAGCTGGGCGGTGGTGGTGCATTCCTTTAATCCCAGCACTCGGGAGGCAGAGGCAGGCAGATCTTTGTGAGTTCGAGGCCAGCCTGGTCTACAAGAGCTAGTTCCAGCGCAGGCTCCAAAGCAACAGAGAAACCCTGTCTCGAAAAACCAAAAAAACAAACAAACAAAAAAAAAAACAAAAAAAAAAAAAACGCCTGAGTCATTGGCCAAACAGTGTTGTAATCAATATAGTTTCTGCATGATTATTTGGGTCTGGGTGACAG
Source organism: Dicrostonyx torquatus (assembly GCA_028555095.1). Lineage (NCBI taxonomy): Eukaryota > Metazoa > Chordata > Mammalia > Rodentia > Cricetidae > Dicrostonyx > Dicrostonyx torquatus. Next base: position 1,045,770 of record JAQHUG010000091.1, on the reverse strand, counting down.
GAAACATAAGCGCAGTTTCTGCTTACAAAAAAGGGTTTTAATGTTTTCAATGTAAATATTTGATGATATGCTTATTCTGATCCAATAATACACAATATACACATGTATTAAAATACCACATGATATTTACCACACATATACTTTTTTGTGGGGTTTGTGGTACATGCACATGTACCCTGTGATACACCCAGATGCACTCCAGTCATATCTGCCTGTTCAGTCTCTCTTTCTCTCTCTCACACACACACACGTACACACATGCATGCCTGCACAGAGAGAGAAAGAGATAGAGTTGAATGGCAGAACAAAAAAGAGAGAAGCCCCTACCCCCAGGTTGTCTTAAAGACTTAGATCTGCCTGTGCTGGGAGAACCAGGTGTCTGGGCCTCACAGAACCTTGTAGAAGACAATCCAAGCTCAGATCCAGCTTGACTGATGGTTCTGTAAGTCCAGGAGGGATGATCAATTCTGAATATTCACTTGACTGGATAAAAAACACCTAGAGTAGAACCACCAAGAGGGTGCAGCCAGGGTGCTTGGAGCCTGTGTAATGGTAGAAGGAAACCACTCCACAAAGTTGACCTCTGCCCTCCACACGTGTGCTGTGACTCCACACACACATGCAGACATGCACATGAATAATAAATGGAAATCCCTATAGCATCCTTGAAGCACGTCTTTGGATGTGCTTATGAAAGTGTTTCCAGGAGGATTGAATAAGGGGTTAAAACCCGCCTTAAATGTACATAGCACCAGGGTCTAGAACAGAGTAAGAAAAAGGGTTTAATCTGAGCAGTGGCGTTCTCCTTTGTCTGCTTCTCCTTCTGCCAAGATGTAAGAAAGTGGGGAGCCCCAGCTCCACTACCATGCCTCCCCAACCATGATGGCATATATGCCTCAAACTCTGGGCCAAACTGAACCGCACCTCCCTCATGTGGCTTGTTACCAAGTACTTGGTCACAGCCATTAAAATAAGTAATGAGTTTACTGAACAACAGCTAAAGCAGCTCCCCAGTGATGGGGCCATCGCCACACTGCTCACAAAGGAAAGGATAGGAGGTCAAGTTCTCTTTCCTGCCCTCTCCTCTTTCATCTCCTTATACTTATTCAGTCAAGTTCGGCACCACCCAGACATGCGTAGGTGAGTATTGACTGTTCTCATTTGCTGATGCTGTTTAAAATCTGACATGTGCACAGGGAGAGAGAGACCTCAGAACATCTGGTCCTAAATGGAATGTCGCCATTAAACTTCTCCCCTCAAGGCTCAAGGAACTCTGTGGAAGAGGAGGAAGGAAGATTATAAGAGCCCGAGGGGATGGACGACACCATGGAAACGGTGCCTTCCAGACACAACAGGCCTGACTCACATTAAGAACTTACGGACTGTGGCAGCTTGTACAGGGCCTGCACGGGTCCAACCCAGACGGGGTCCCAGCACTGAGAGGAGTAAGTGGACATGAGCTCCCATCCCTAACTCAGGAGTTATCGCTGACTGACAACTGCTCACAAAGGAAAACTTCATTTTCTCCAGTGGCATCTCACCGATACACAAACGTCACTTAAGGGCAGGCCCCATGACCAGCAGTAGATGGTCAGCACATGACCGTAGTAGATGGTCAGCACAAAACAAACTCCATGGCACTTTTGGGGGTGGTTTTGCTTTTTTTAACCTTACTGGTCTTTTGCTTGTTTAGTATGATTTCTGATTTTATGGTTTCATGCAATTTCTCTTTCTCTCCCTCCCTCTCTCCCTTTTCCCTCCTTCTGTGAGATGTGTGGTGTGGTGTGTGTGTGTGTGTATGTGTATGTGTGATGTATGTGTGTGTGTGTATCCACATGTGTATGTGCTTCTCATGCTTTGTCTTTTTCTTTTTGTTTTCTTTTTGTTCTGTTCTGGATTGTTTGGTTTTTTTATTTGCCTGTTTCCTAAAGAATGCGAGAAAAAAAGGTGTACAGCCAAGTGGGTGGGGAGGATCTGGGAGGAGATGAGGGAGAGGAAACTATGATCAGACTTCATTGTGTGAGCTTTTTTATGAACTTTTTTTTTTTGAGTCAGGATAGTCAAGGCTATACCAAGAAACCCTAGAACTTGCTCTGTAGACCAAGCTGGCCTCAGACTCAGGGAACCACCTGCCTCTACATTCCAAGGGCTTGGATTAAAAGGTTTGCAACACCATTGCGTGGCTGTTGTTATATATTTGTTGTTTGTGACAGTTCCTGGGAACCTGCCGGCTGTTTGGGTCAAGGAATCAAGTAGGCTATCTTCAGTCTTTCTCCTGCCCTCCAATTCAAATAGCCTAGACTCATCCCTAGTCCTTTACCAGACTACCTGTTGGGGCCTCGCTCCTTGTCTAATCAATCCCAAGGGGGACAAGACAGAGCGTTGTGTCAAATGCATCTCTCCTCCATTCTCTGAACCCTCTCAATGCCACACCACTTCTAGCATATCCCTATTCCTTAGGGTCAGATCCCAATACCTACAAGCATGTTCCCTGGGACCTCCAGTGCCCACCACAGGCAGATTCTCTGAACCATTCCCTATCAAGCAACCCACACCACCACAGTCTCCTAAGAACTGAAAAGGGCAACAGGAACTAATAAACAAAACACCCACCCAGAAACAAGGCCAGGTATCAGCACCTAGACTTAACCTAGAGTTAACAGTCATCCCAACCCCGGATGTTTAGACACCAGTGTGAAAACACAATCTTTAATAGTCAGGACTGTATGTCTCCACGAGAACCCAGAAACCCTCCTCCTGTAGATGCTGAGAAATGCAATATAGCTGAAGCACAAGACACAGACTTCAAAATAGCTCGTAAATATGCTCAAGGACCTTAAAAGAAATATGACTAAATCCAGTAAGAAGTCTGAATACACAAACAGTAGAATGAAATGAAGGGAAAAGTTCAGGATATTCAAGTTGAAGTCAATAAGGAAAATCCACATGGAGGGAAATCTGGAAATGAGAATTTTAGGAACTCAAACCAGAACCTCAGAGACAAACCTTGCCAACAGAATACAAGAGATGGAAGAGAAAATCTCAAGTGTTGAACACCCGGTAGAACAAATTGTGCACATCTTTCACTTTCTTGGTTACAGTTACCTCAAGACATTTTTTTTTGAGGTATTGCTTCCTTGATTTCTTTCTTAGTATATCTGTTCTGATTTTCTTCTTGCTACATAGCTAACAGTGTTTATCAGCTATAGGAGTTTCCTGGTGGTGTTTTTCTGGTTACTTATTTATACAATCATATCCTCTGGAAAGAAAGATACTTGAATCTCCTCCTTTCCTATCTGTAGTCCCTTGATTACCTTCAGTTGTCCTATTGCTTTAGCGAAGACATCAAGTACCATATCCAATAGCTATTGAGAGGGCATTCTTCTCTTGCTCTTAGAGAAAGTACTTTGAGTTTCTCTCCATTTAGGTTGATATTGGCTATGGGCTTGCTGTAAGTCACCTTTCTTACATTTAGGTGTGTCCTGTGTATCCCTAGTCTCTCCATAGCTTTTATCATATATGTGGCCTTGATGGAGAAGTGTGTCACTGTGGAGGTGGGCTTTGAGGTCTCTCTTGCTCAAACTTCCTTCAGTGTGACTGTCAGTTGACTTCCTGTTGCCTATAAGATGTAGGACTCTCAGCTACTCCGGTACCTCTGCCTGTACAACACCATGCTCCCTGTCACGATGATCATGGACTGAACTTCTGAAACTGTGAGTCACCCCAATTAAATGTTTTCTTTCTGAGAGTTGCCATACTAGTAGGAGCATGGAAGGAACTATGGGGAGATTCATTCAAGAGGTTTCAGAGGAGAAGAATTTTAGTATGTTGCCTAGAGATCATTATTGTGATATTTTGGTGATGACAGTGGTTGTCTTTTGCCCTTGTCCAAAGAGTCTGCCTGAAGTTAAAGTGAAGAATTTTGGATTAATTCCATTGTCAGAGGAAATCTCAAAACAATCTAGTGTAGACTCTGTCATATGGTTTTTATTGATAACTCTAATTAAGATTTATAATAAAAAAAGGAACAATCTGAGCAGGGTAAAATACAAAAAGTGAATCTTGAGAAGAAAAAGGAGCACTAGGAGGTAGAGTAAAGCTAAATTCTGTGTTCAAGGTGATAAATGGATTAAAATGGAATAAAGGGTGACCTCAGGGCAGGATCCCTCCCAGCTAAGTTTCCAACTTGTGAAAAAGAAATTAAAAAAAAAAAAAGCTTATAGCCAGGTGTGGTGGGGCACATCTTTAATCCCAGTACTGGGGAAGGCAGAGGCTGTTGTACAGAGCAAGTTCAAGGACAGGCAAGGGTTAGGCAGTAAAGGCAGCTATGGAAAACAGAAAACTGGTGAAGACGTAATTGAAAGATCTCTGAATCTGAAGCCAGCCTGATCTCAAAAAGCAAGTTTCAGGACTGCGAGCTTAGGCAGTAAAGATAATAATCAAAAATAGAAAACTGGTGAAGATGGAATTGAATGAGGGGCCATGTTCCGGCCTCAGCAAGCAGCAACCTGGCAGCTTTGGCCACATGGTTCTGGCTTTAGAGTTAAGGACAGAGAAAGAAGTTATGGAACAAAGCTGCTGTGGCCAGACATGTCAGGGTGTCCCTGAATGGAGGCCTAGTAGAGGAGCCATTGCATGAAGCTGTGAAGGTGAAGCCTGGATTGCCTTGGAGAACCCAAGAGGTCAGAAATGCCAGAGTCATGGGATACTACTGAGGAGAACTGCTAACACGGAGTGGAAACAGCCCAAGAGAAAGAAGTATGTGGTAGACCTGGAGCCATACAATATGCAGAGTGAGAGACCTTGGAACTCTCAGCCCTAAACAGGACACTGGGACTCAATCTGGTTGGACCTGTGCAGGCCCTGTTGATGCTGCCCCAGTCTCTGGGAGTTCATTTGTACATCAGTCCTGTTGTCTAGAAGGCCTTGTTTCCTTGGGGTCTTCCATCCCTTCTGACTCTTACAATCTTTCCAAACCTCTCCTGCAGAGTTCCCTGTGCCCTGTGGGGATGGGTCTGGTGAAGATGTCCCATTTAGGAATTTAGGACTGAGTGTTCCAAGGTCTCTCACTCTCTGTACTTCGGAGGACCTGCTTTAAAAAGTGAAAACAAAACAAATGCCTACTAGAAGACAAAGAGGCCTGCAGTGTCCACCTCTGCCAAGACACCAGGTTGAGTGGATAGATAGACCATGTCCAGTGCACGCAAAGCAAAACAAGGGCTCTGACACTCCAGCGTGACCTGGTTCCCCCTGTATGAGTCCACATTATCCTCCCATTCTTCTGGCTGTTTCTCATTCCATGGGAAACTTCTAACGTGACTAGGTTTCAGTGTGTCCCCAACATGTGAAAAGATGCCTAATCCTTTTAGTGCAAAGGATAATCATTTTGGAGAACACTTGCACCTAGCACCGGCTTGCACTCTGTGACATTTCCTCTGAAGTTATTATTCCAGCTGGAATTTGAATGGCAAAGCATTTTAGTTTGATGCTCTGGGAAACTCACCCAACATTCCAGAGCTACGCTTCTCCCTCTGACATATTTCTTGGATGACAGTTTTCTGTACTTGCACTGCCTTGCAATCTCACCTGAAAACACATGCCTCTCTGCCCCCACTCTGAGGTATCTGGGCAAACTGCTCTGAGGCAGGAGAGGGGTTCATCCTGGGTGGTTCAACAGCAACAGGAACGAGTGAACTGTCAAGAAACTGAGAATGTAGCAGAAACAGCAGAGAAGCTCCCAGGAAATGGGCCCAGAAGCTGTATCACATGGGCTGTTGAGGTGGCTCAGAAGGCAAAGGTGCTTGCTACCAAACCTGGCAACCTCAGTTCTATCCCCAGGGCATACATGGTGTGAAGGCCCAGACTCCCAAAAGTTATCCTCTGTCCTCCACACGCACACTGTAGCATGCATGTGTGCACATGCAAATAAAGAAATGCAACTCTAAAAATTTAAAGAGGCGCCAGAGAGATGACTTAGTGGTTAGAAGCACTAGCTGCTATTCCAGGGATCCTTGGTTTGTTCTCAGCATCCATGTAGTGGCTACAACCATCTGTAAATCCAGTCCCAGGACCTGTCTGGCCTCCCTGGGTAGCAGACACATTTGTGGTGCACAGATGTACATGCAAACAAAACACCCATACACATAAAAAATAAAAATGTTAAAGAAACCCTAGCACACAAAGGACAAGATGAATTCACTGAAGGGTTTATTATGGTCACATTGGTTCCAGGTTGTAGCCAATCGTTGGATCTGAACATAGGACAGACTTAACATCAGTCCAGATGTGGTGGGTTGACTCTAGTCTCTTTCTCCAAAGGCAAAAACAAAGCAATGAACCCAAGGCTACCGAAAGGGAGAACCTTGAGTTGCCCAAACTTCCCATCCTTTAGGGAGCAGTCCTCTGAGCAGCATAATACACAGAGCGCCGAGACAGCATTGGGAGCTGATAGGCAGGGAGGGTTTTCTTGCAAGTGTCCAAAAATAAGAGCATGCCGCAGAAGCAAAAACTCTCCATTTCTAAATACAAAGCGACCGTGACCTCTCCAGGTCAGAGTGTGAACAAGAAGGCATACCCAGGGCTGGTTCACTTTTGTAAGCGATGAAGCTGGCAATCAGCCAGGGAATGAAATCCAGATTTCTCTGCTCTGTTAATTTCCTTCTGCGAGCCAAGAACCCTGGACACAGCTCGGTACTTCTTAGCAAAGCTCTTTCCTGAGATGGAAACAATTGACAGGGACTGAGTCTATGTTGTTCTTTTCAGCATTTAAAGATTTTGTGTGTACATGTGTGAGGAGGAGGGTGTGTGTGCATGAGTCCAGGCGCTCTTGGCAGTCCAGAAGAGAGCATCAGTTCCTTGTAGGAAGATGCTCGACCTTACTGTTGGGAACAAAACTCAGGCCCTTTGCAAGAGCAGTATACACTCTTAACCACTGAGCCATCCATCCCTGTGGCCCTGACCCTTGACTTTTTTAAAAATGTGAAACCTATAACCTAAAATAAAATTCTAGGATCCCCTTAAAAAGCTTGGATCTATAAGACACTTTATAGTTGGATTACAGAGAGGCAAAACGGTCACTGTGTTAAAAATCACGTAGACTTTATCTCTGACTCAGAACTGAATAAGGAAGACAGTTCTCCTGCTTCATTACACAGAACAATCTGTCCCATATGGTTGGATACCAGCCTGTACTGAAAGTGCTCTTAGAAGGAGCACCTGATACAGCAGCATCTTCTTCTAATGACCTCATTCTGCAGCGCCTCAGCTATAGTCCAAAACACTCAAGTAAGCTTGTGGTAGTAGCCTTGACAAAACTACCATTTTTTCCACTCCTCTCAAGGAGGACACTATTCTTCCTTCCTTCACTACAGAACTAGCACATGTCCCTCCTGTCCCTGGGGGTCTGGAGAATCTCATAAGTCCTTTCTATGAGTCCAAACCACAGTTGACTGTCTTTCCGTCCAGGAAGCAGAGGGACATCAAAGGCTCTTGGCCTAAAAATCACTTCACTTAATCTGGTACTATCGCTTTAATCCCAATTTACAATATCAATGCGTTCAAGCACTCAGGACTGCCTATACAAAAGCCCCAAATTACAGTGTTCCAGAATTTCTACTGAAGTGACCATGTCGAAGAGAGGGACCTGTGCTCTACCAATTTTCCTCTCTCAACAATGCTGTGAGAGGTTAGTTCTGCTGTTGCCGAGTCGTGAATAAACTCAGGAGTGAGAAGACAATTACTGAGGTCAACCAGTAAGCCACACAGCTCCACTTCACACCACACAGTATTAGGGTCCCAATGGGATTAAAGATCCCATGCTAATGACAGGACTAAAGACAAAGGTCACAAGATCAAAGAATGCTTTTTTTTCTAGTCTAAGACTTGATTTTTTTTAAAATAATAATCAAAGTTCCAATATTAATTACAATTAACGGTGACTCTGAAGAGAAGAAAATGGGAAACATCAAATAAGACTGCAAGTTATTTACAAAGCATAAAATGCATATGAATGGATATACCATAACTTTGGGCTCAATAAGGAGCAATAATTTATAAAACTGATTCGACAAACACAAAGCATGACTCTGCAAATATTGCTAAAATAACCACTAAAAAGCACAATGCTTTATCCCAGTGTCTTAAGACTGGGCTACAAAGTAGGCCTTAAAACTGCTGACAAGAAGCATTACACATTTCACTCCATGGTAGATGGCCTAACTCGCTTCCGTGCTGCTGTGATAAACACCATGACCTAAAGCAACTCGGGGAGAATATGGCTTATTTCCTCTTCCACTTTACGCTCCATCATCAAGGGAAATCAGGACAGGAACTAAATGAGAAATTACAGAAGCATGCAGCTTACTAGCTTGCTCCTCATGCCTTGCTCAACCTGCTTTCTTCTGCAACCCAGGACCACTTGCCCAGCGCTAGCACTGCCCACCACAGTCTATACACTCCCACATTGATCATTAACCAATAAATGTACAGCAGACACACCCACAGGCCAGTCTGATAGAGGCAATTCCTTCTCAGGTGACTGGTTTGTGTCAATTTGACCAAAAAACTAACCAGCACAAAAGCCAAGGGATGACTGGATAAACAATAATGAAGCAACAGTCTTGAATATTCAATATTTCATTTTTCTGACTGCATAAACAATGAAAAGGAAACTGTCATTTTCAAATTTCTCTTCTGACCACTAATTATCTCTTCTGGCAAATCTAATATAAAGTCGTGTTTGGTAAAAACAAAGCCAAAAAAAGGGAAAATTCTCACTGTGAAATCAAAGGCTTACTGAGGGTGTTTTATCTGGGAATGTGCAGAAGTGTGGTAGCAATGTATGATGATGGGAAGAGGATCCAGAGGATACCTGCCAGCAGTCACCTAGACACATGACCTTGGCCAGCCTCTCTCCCTCTGACTGCGCCTGCATCTTCACCTGAACCATGAAGGAGCTTGCCCCAGGTGTGGGAGCTGGCTGTCTTCTGGCTCAAAAATTCTGTTCACAATTTTACACTATGTTTGTGACTGTACCATGCCTATGCCCCATTCAAAAGGAAATCCAAAGATAAAGTCTGAGGCATGGGTGAGAGCAAAACTCTCTCCCCTCCAGGCTCTGCCACACAGCTCACAGGCAAGGGGTGAAAACTGAGTAAAAACTGAGACACAAGCAAGCAGGCACCATGACTAGTTAGGAGGCAGATTCTGAAAAATAATTTGAATGGGGTTCTGTCAGAGAATTTCCAGTGAAAGCCAGACAGCAAATCTTTTTGGTTTTATGGACATGAAGTGTCTGGTATAATGACTTAGCCATCATCATGGGGGAGCACCCTCATAGACAGAACAGGAACGAAGGGATGTGGCTGTGTTCCAATAAAACTCCATGCAAAACCAGTTATGACCGGGCCCGGCCTAGGAGCTGGCTGTGTGAGCTCTTCGGGGTGGGAGCACTCACACTCAGTACTGCTCACAGCAAACTGGCCGAGCTACAGAGCCCACTGACAGCAGCTGCTGGCCGAGTCCAGGTCCACTGAGGTACACTGGCTTCTCCGAGTCCACCCGTGTGCTCCATCTGCCGGGCACCCAGGATTACAGCTGTGCAGATGAACACACACCACTTCACAAGGCAGAGAGAGTACCATGCTCACTTCCCACCCTGCCTGAGAGGAGTCTGGGGTGTCTCTGCGTACCCGTACCTGCTCAGACAATTTATTCCCAATGTTGCTTATATTGGGAACGTAATAACCAGGGTCACACAAGGGCATGCGTGAGAGAGGGGGTCAGGCAGAAAAGAGAAGGATTTCAGTTAGGACTTCTACCTCTCAGTCCCTCAAAAGACTAATGACTGCTCCCCAAGGCAAATACTTGCAGGCTGTAATTTTACAATTAGGCCGTGAATGGGCAGAGCTACTTCTGGTCAATCAGAGAAAAGAGTGTTCGTTTTTTAAAAGGATGGAGTAGGATTTCTGGGGCCCAAGAGTTTGCTGCAATTCCCTACACCTAATGAAACAGGAACACATACTTTCTACTATTTATGAACATGGGGGTTGCTTCTTTAAAGCTCTGGAAAGTATTCATGGTCAGTCTCATTTCACCCAAGAATGGCTGCAGTATTTTGAGTTATATCAAATTTTAGAAGCACAAACGACTACCTGAACATTATTTTCTTACTTATCTGGTAATTGCTGGTATATAATACATTTTAAATGAAAGGAGGTTAATTTGCCTCCAGCCAGCCAGTACTTTAAATTGGTCTAAGGAATTTAAGGACACGACAGGTCTAAGCATATGAGTTCCAGGTCATTGGCTTTAGTTTTTGACGGGCAGGAACAGCAGCTGGGCCTAATTACTCCCGTGTGTATCTAGTGGGCAATTATTTGGCTAATTGATCTATTTTAAGTGGGCAGCATTTTGATGATAAATTGTAAACACAAGACTTATTATATTGGCTAAAGAATAAAGTTTCTTATATGCCAGATGCTCTTCTTGCAGGGTCCTGCTCCAGGAACTATAGGGTGTCAGTTTACTAAAACACAGACAAACTTGGGTTGCAGAGAGACGGTCAAAATATCTCTCAGGGTGCTTTAGCATCCAAAGGACCATGGACTGTCGTCTCATTGGTTGAGAACTCCCAGAAGAGAAAAAGTTATCACAACTGAGAAAATGGATAGGGGGTTAAGTAGCTTCATACGCTGTCCCCCCAGAGTTGACAGAATATACAGGTCATAGGCCCAAATGTCTCCACCCCTAGTCTTTCACAGCCTAAAGTTCTACTATGAACATTCAGGTCCTCCGTCCTACTATCACCACTATAAATCCTTCGTTTAAAAAAACCAATGTTGCTCCAATGCGTTAACTTAGTATCCGGCAGCTTAGCTGAAGGAGAAACTATAAAGAGTTTTCTTCTTCTTTTTTTTTTTCCAAGACAGGGTTTCTCTGTAGCTTTGGAGCCTGTCCTGGAACTAGCTCTTGTAGACCAGGCTGGCCTCGAACTCACAGAGATCTGCCTGCCTCTGCCTCCCGAGTGCTGGGATTAAAGGCAGGCGCCACCACCGCCTGACTGTAAAGAGTTTTCTAGCAAAGTCTTTAGGGCCTTCTGTGTGCAGAATCCTATCCTCCGCAAATAGGATTACAACAACTTCTCGCCTTTTGTATCCCCTTGACCTCCTCCATTTGTCTCACTGCTGCAGTGAAGGCTTCGAGCACCTGTGTAAGCTCAAGCCAGGCCAAACCCCAGCCTGGATGGAGGAGTTAGGCACACAGTTCTCACTCCCGGCTGAGGAGTTATTGGTAACTGATGGTTACCAGGGAGGGAAAGTTAGCTTTCTTAAGGACATGGCCCCTGCTAGGTCTAACAGGATGCAGTCAATGCCACATATCCAAGAGTGCATAGTCAGCACTAATGGGACTTGATTTTTTTTTTAAAGGGGGGAAGCACAAAATCTGGGTGAGTTATGGAATAGGGGAGGCAGATCTGGGAGGAGAAGGCAGGTGTGGATAGAATCAAACTACAATGTATGAAATACTCAAATAATAAAACTATTAAAGACAGTCTTCAAATTTTATTCTAAGAAAATTTGCAAAGAAGAAAACCTGTCAGTTTACAACTGAAGAAGGTAGATGGCGTTGCTGTACAGCTGCTCGCTCACAGTTGCTGCGAAGGCTGGATGAGAGAGATGCACGAGGACCGTCCAGCAATACCTGAGGCATAAGCACTCAGGGGCTGTTACTGGAGACTCTTGAAGGCTGGATGAGAGAGATGCACGAGGACCGTCCAGCAATACCTGAGGCATAAGCACTCAGGGGCTGTTACTGGAGACCCTTGGCTTCTTTTGAGTTTCGAGATAAGTAACACTCAGCTGCCTAGACTAACCTTAGACTCACTCTGCAGCCCAGGCAGACTTACTAATTGCTATCCTCCTGCCTCCGTCTCTGAGTTACTGGAATTATAGGACAAGTCATCAACCCTGGCTTGACTTCTTACAGAACACAAGGCTCTCAGTTTTACACTGGAGCCAGTCTCGTTTCCCAAGGGAAACAGGCATCTCCTAATACTTTGTTTTCAGTGGACTCTATTCCAATTCCTAGACACCAACTTTAATTGCTCTTCTCAGAATCTTCCCCTTGTGATATTCTGGGTATGTCTGCGCAGAGGGCAAAGGCTTGCTGAGCCTAAACTAAACATCTGGTGAACGCAAACTGTTTGAGCCACACTACACAAACACTGCTATGTTCTCAGCCTTGACGTTTCTATCTGTTCTCTTCTCACAGAAGAGGACACATGCACAGAAATGCCCACTCAAGTCAAAAGTTCTGTCTCCATTTTCTGCTTCTAACAAGTAAATGAAAATACAGGATAATTTCTTTTTTCGAAGATGATGTGAAGCAACCCAAGAATGCTTCCTGAAATACTCAGAAATTTATTCATGGAAGTAATTAGCTGAAGCAATCCACTTATGGTGGAGTAACATAATTCCATGGCCAAAAGGTCAACCTCAGATTTACAAATCTTTTTGCCCAGACATCCCACTACCTATCAGACTTTGGGATGAAGAGGAAAATATAAATAAATACATCTTTGCGAAATATTTCCTCCTGTGACTACTCAATGATCATGGATTGGGTTGGTTTTTTGTTTTGTTTTGTTTCTTATTATTTTTTTCTCCTTCACCAAAGCTATTTTCCCTGGAGATGTTCCAACAATATACTGTTAACATATCCCCATTATGGAATTCATCTGGAAAATTTTGCAACTTAGAAAAACATCTCCGCCATCTCACAGACGTCTCTGTGGGCCTGCAGACTGGAGACCAAAAGCATACAGTAAATATTTTTGGTGAAACTCAAAAAGAATTGACAATTTGAACAACTGAGTATATTTGTAATGACTCACTGGAGATGACCAGGCTCTGTTCACATGCAATTGGTTTGGAGGTTAAGGATCCAGAGACCCAAATGTACACAGCGCCTGCTTCCAGAGTAGAGGCTCAATAAATATTTGTTGAACAAATGAAGGTTTCGGTTAACACTCATTAGCCCACTGCTCTATTGTGAGACCTTTAATTCCTTGGAGCTTCTGTTTGGGGGCTGAGGTAGGAGGAGTCCCAGCTCCCAGGCCAACAGAGAAGTAAGGCTCTGCCTTAAAAAAAAAAAAAAAAAAAAAAGGTCAGGAAGATAGTGCAGTAGGGGGGAAAAGCTTGTGTGCCAGCATGATGATCTTCAAATCTACATAAAGTAATTGGGCCTGGAGGCAAGTGCTTATAATCCCAGCACTGGAGAAGCTGAGGCTGGCAGTCAACAACACTGCAACTCTTCGTCCTTGATCTCCACGTGCACAGGTAACACACACAGTAATCATAAAATCCTTGGAGCTTCAATCTCCACAGTAACTTCTACTGCATCCAGTTAATCCTCATTATTCAAGTATAATGTCGTTGCGAATGCTAAGCCATATTGACTAGAGGCATTAGGTAGGGCTGTTGTCAGTCAGGACATTTTCAAGCCACTACCCTTCTTTTGTATGTTTCTGTTCAAAGACCTTATCTGGCAAGCATCACAGATCCATTAATGTCAAATTCACAGTCAACAAGACCTATGGAGCATGTAGCCTTTTCTGGAAGGCACATCACACCCTTCTCTGGGCTTAGAAACCCTGCTCGGAGATTCCACACTACACTTGGGGGCTGTTTTAAACAGTGACAGACATCACTGACAAAATACAAAAACACAAAAAGCACAGCTAGAGACACGCACACATTCCCTGCTACACACGTGTCCCTAAATAACTGCAAAAGGGCATCAAGTCATTGTATAGTAAGTTCTCCGAGTGGATAAGCTTTGAAATGTGCTATTTTGGATATGATTAGTAATCTACAAATAATAAAAATCAACTATGCTTTAATCACAAACTATCCACACTCTCAATGCCAATGCTGAGCCACCACGGAGGTACAAAACCATTCAGAATTTCCTTCCCTGCTGTGCTAATAGTCCAGAGGGGACGTTAAACTAGTAATCAACTACAAATGTTGTTCCTGAGTGTGACAGTCGCATGATGTAAAAGTTCTATAAACAGGGGCTAAAGATACAATGGTTAAGAACATTGGCTGCTCTTGCAGAGGACCCAGATTCAGTTCCCAAGATCCACAACATAGTTCATAAGCATTTGTTACTCTAGTTCCAGGGGATCTGGTACCATTTTTTGGTCTTCTTAGGCACTAGGCACACAAGTGATGTATATGTGTACATGCAGGCTAACACTAGTAAATATAAAACAAAAATACTTTTTGAAGCTCAGGAAATACCCAGCAGAGACCTTAGCATCTTATATAAGGCCATAAATAGGCTGAAGGGCAATGGGGAAGAAGAGACTAATTCATGAGGCTCTGGAGTAACAGACAATCAGCTTCATAGACA
>JAQHUG010000091.1:1009108-1024626 GCA_028555095.1 Dicrostonyx torquatus | reverse complement strand
AGGGGGAGGGTGGTGGGGTAGTGGGGGAGCAGGAGGGCCTGGGACAAGGGGAGTAAATGTAAATTTTTCTTTTAACAATAAAAAAAATGGTTCCAGATTTGAGATAGTATTGTAGTATGTGTTCCTAACACGTAGCCGGGGGCATAGTGAGTGTCCAATGTGCACATATTACTTACAGCAACTATTATTAAAAACGAAGTCAATAAGAGTATTTTTAGCACAACCAAAGTCGGTGATTTATTACATGCTTCTTTGGCACTGCCCAGAAAAATATTAACATATATAGTCTCTCCTGCTGTTACAGAACATTTGCCCTTCTAAAGAACCTTGTGTAACCGGCAACTACATTATAGAAATAACTGCTTTCCTAGGGAAAGGGCGTTTAGGACCTATAAAGTTTTTGGATTTATCGCAAAAGTTATTTTCTGCAGGAATTTAATAAACAACAATAGCCATAAAAGCTAAACATCCCTGGGCAAATCCAGCAGTTAATCATATCCAGGTTTTGCACAAAAGCCTTTTCGCTTTCTGCCCCCCTCTGAGGCCAACCTTCAGTCAGCTGCACAGGTCCTTATCTTCATCACCCACGGCTTGTCATAAAGCACAAAATAGAAACAGGATGGTTAATAAAACCTCAGCGTTCAAATAAATTGTAGCTGGGATCAGAAGAGAGAACCTTAAAGGAAAGAACAAAAGGCAATCTGTTGGCCCAGCATCACATCAGTGACCTCTGTTCCCGTGAGCAGTTCCAGTGCCTGGTGATGAAAGCCCTGTTATCAGTGGAGCTTGAGGAAGCCAATGGCGCTCGCTAATCTCCCCCAGATCCAAGTGGGAGGGGCAAGAGAGCGGGCCCTGCAGGAGACACATCCACACCATCGCCTAAGTGTGGTGCTAATAGAATTCTGTAAGCTTAGACATCTTCTTTAACTGTGACTGGCGCATTCAATCCTGCTTTCACTTGGCACTACCTGTAGGAAAAACAACAGAGTCATAACTGACGCTCACAGCAGCTTCAGCCTGTCACACGCAGGCACAGGCAGAGGACCACATGTGGTCAGTGGAGTCAGCAGGTCTCCAAACAGCTCCATCTCCGGACAGCTCCCACAAGAGGAGACTTTCTACACAGCTCAGGAAAACAACTTCTGTCTCCTGGCTCCGTTCTCTTTGACTCTCAGTGGCTGTGAACACATTATTGAGCTAAAGGACAGGCAAGTGACATTCCGGAGATCAACAAGAAGCATCAGAGAGGTTAGAACATCACTTAATCTAGCATTAAGAGACTGGGCCTGATGATACACACCAGAAACCCCAACGCTCAATAGTATGAAGCAAGAGGATCATGAGTTCCTGGCCAGGCTAAGTTACATGTCAGGACCCTGTCTCCAGGAAGATGGAAAAGGAAAGAAAGGGTAGCCGCCAGGGAGACAACCAATACCCAGAGATTGAAACCAACTGACCAATATAAGGGATAATTAGAACTCTCAAAATACTTCCTGGGGATCTAACCCACTCTACCCAGTCATTGCTCAGACTTTGGGGTGGGATAAAAGGCATTAATAGCAGTGCCTGGAAGAAAATGAAAGAAAAAGAGGGGTCTCTGAAATATTTGATGGTAACAAGGAGAAAGAACACGATAGTATAAGTCAGACGTATTTGGTTTAAGACAGAGACAGAAGTTACATCAAAAGCCAAGAAGCATGCCTGCTCTGAGCATGCCCAGGTCCATAAACCCTGAAAGCAGGCAGTAGCACAGACAGCAGCAGCTGTCTCCATGCTGGACAGCACCTTACACCCCTCACCCCCAGTCCGCACAGCAGAATTAACCAGCCGTCTCAGCAGGGTGCAGTCATACTCTAGAAGGTCACTGGGAAACTAGCTCCTGTGAGATTGGCCGCATCTGTTATGAAGTCATCGTCCCGCTATCTGTCATTCTTTTTTACGGCCACACTCAGGTAAAAAGTTTCTCTTTATTCTCAAAGAGCAGTTGTTGCTCTCAGGGGGCTCGTTCTGTTTTTTTACCATATGGCTGTGTGTAACTGATCCTTCCTCACTGGATACTAGAAAACTCAGCACCAAATGGCCCGCCCAGAGCGAGCCTACGGCTCGTCACAGTATGCAGTCTTAGCCTTGATCCTGGCTCTACCGATGTCTCCTGCCATATTTAATCTTTCCTTACTTTTTTCTCCTCTTTAATATATGCTGCTTTACATTTGACGTGTCACATGTCTGGAATGAATCCAGGCGTAGATTTAGCTAGATAAGACGTGTGGCTGTATGTCTTTATTTCAGAGGACAATCATCACACAGAGGGAACAGAATGGGCAACAGCTTGAGACAGGAAAGCGTCTGTTACTGGGAAACAAGCACCGGGGAAGAATAGCGTTCAGTGGAGAGGCAGCAGAAGTCAGGCCGTGCAGGGTCTCACAAAGTAGGTATAGAGTGTGGATTTTGTTTAAAGGGCAAGGAGACAATTTTCTGTCTGGGTCAGGACAACACATTTTGCCACAGGAGATTGTAGGAACATCAGCAAACAAAAAGAACAGTTGGTGTAAACCTTTTAAAAGACAGTGGTGGGGAGGTCATAGGCCCTAGGGGGCTTATTATTATTGTTTTGCTAGTATTGTTGCTGCACAAGATCAAGCCAGGCAAAATTCTATCACTGACGAGAGAAGGATTCATAAACCCTCCCCCTTGCCAGCTAAGGAGTTACATCACTTGACAACATATGTGTGTGTGCGTATATACACACATACATGTATGTATACTTGAAGCATATATAAATACAAAGATTTATAATGTTATTGTCTCTTTAAAATCTTAGGGGTGGTGGGGCAGAGGCGGCACCCACCTTTAATCCTAGCACTGGGGAAGCAGAGGCAGGCAGGTCTCTGAGTTCAAGGCCAACCTGTACTACAGATTCTACAGAATTTTGAGTTCCAGAACAATGAGGACTACACAGAGAAACCCTATCTTGAGAAAACAAAGCAACAAACAAATCTTAGTGTGAACATGAAGATTCTTCACATTGTTGCTTACGCATATTTGAAATATTTATGTTTAAAAGCAATAGTTTAGATAAGAACGCATCCTTCCATATGATGGTTTTTGGCTCTGAGATGAAAGTGTGAGCCTTCTACGTGGTACAGGAATCATATACTTGAATTCTCTTGAAACCAAAACAAACAACTGTCCTAGAGTAGCCGTCTTGTCCTGGAGTATCTGGGGACACAGAGACCTGCTCGACTAGAAACACTATGGTGTGGCACTCTGGGCCGTGGTCTAGTACTTCCACTCTAAAAACCTGCTCGACGTTAAGCACATTCTATTAAAGTATAGAGTTGTTAAGAGGACAAACATTCCAAGCATCTAGTTCTTCAGAAAAAAAAATACCTCGCCAAATCTATTTTATCTGTGGAAAGTATTGAGAAATAGAGTTCTTAGTGACTGGGGGTGGTGATAATGACATTGTAGTAATATATGAAAATTCCACTTCCTTCTAAATACAAACTGTGAGGTTGCTATGGTGAGGGGGCACGCCTATGCCTGCTTCAGGATGCCTCAGCAACACAACAAATAGTTATAGCAAAAACAGCAAGAGCTTGGGAGACATGAAGGACACATTGCGTACTGCTACATAGGCACGTTTGAAATTCTGATGAGAAGAAGCTACATTTGGGCTGGAGAAGTGGCTCAGCACTTACAAGTACATACTGCCCTCCAGAGGACCCGAGTTCGATTCCTAGCACCCACACCAGTCAGCTCATAACTGTCTGTAACTCCAGCTCCAGGGGATCTGACTCCCTCTTCCGGTCTCTGCAGACACCTGAACTTATGTGCACTGACACACACATAAATATACAATTTAAAAAATATATCTCTTTAAAGTTACATCTGTGGGCAGTAAGTTCCCCAACTTTAACCTCAGGTCTTCATACATATGTGTGTGCGTGCATGCCTACTCATATGTGCACACACGGACACACAAATACATTCATTAAAATCAAATACAAGTAAGTAAAAAAGCTGCCTTTTGAAAGAGAACATCTGGCTACCTTTTCTCTGCTGTTGGAGTCGTTCTGAGGCCCATGATGTATATAAAGAGCACACAGAAAGCAAAGGCTGCTGGGAATTCGCTGCCATCCATTAGGCAACTCCAAGTGGTGTGAATACTTCCGGGAGAGGAGCCTGCTGACTAAATGAGAAACTCCACTGAGAGAGCAGAGTGCTTAGGGGACGCTGCTTTCAAAAGAGAAGAGAAAACCTGCTCGCTCTTGGTAAGTCAAGGGTAGCCCTGCTCCAGGTTGGCAGTCTGGCTGGGAGGAAGGACGTTCTCTTTTTTAAAACCCACGCAACAAAATGATATGGCTGTCTTGTTTCACCATTCCCTGGAGGGCTTCAAACACATGCACTTCCGGCAGAGCAGTGATGAAAACAGGGACCCTGCAGGCTTCTCCATGAACCCTGAGAGCCATCAGGGAAGTTACTTTGCCCTATAAGGCAAATAAATTGGAAAGATCTTACACACATTGAAATGTAAGTTTGTAATTTAAAAACGTAGGGAAATACATAAACATGCATATTAAGTCTAGTGTGTTTGGAGAAAGGGCGGGAAAGGAATTTAATGAGGAAGCTCAACACTCACAGCCTCTCGCTTCAGTAACTTCACCAGATAAACCTGACTTTCTCCTTTAAGAAGTGGGTGCTGACAGCAGACTATCTGAGAGGAGTTTCGGTGAGGGTCCAGTGAGGATGGTGTGCCAGAGGCCTTCAACCAGACCAGCGTCTCATTGCAATGAACATTTTTCTGGGTGGGGCTGATTGGACAGAGGGGTATACTGTGTGACACACCGCAGCACACAATGACACTTGGAGGAGCGAGGTGTGTGTGCATGTGTGTGTGTGTGTGTGTGTGTGTGTGTGTGTGTAGTGGATTTTAATTGTAGTTTAATAAACAAAGACTGCCTGAAGATCTAAGAGTAAAACAGTCCCACTCATTAGCCTTACAGACCAGATTATGATAACACACACCTTTAATCTCAGTAGCCATAATGATACACACCTTTAATCCCCGTAGACACACTAGTTGCCATAGAAACCAGGCCTTACAAGCCTTTAATGACAATGGTGCACGCCTTTAATCCCAGCCCTAGAGAGGATTATAAAATGGGAGGAAACAGCTCTCAGTAATGTAGTCTCCTTCTGAGATTCCAGGAGGCAGGATCACCACTTCTGGACTGCTGAGGTCAAGGTAAGAGCCAGTGGCTGGCTGTTTTGCTTTTTGGATCTTCAGGTTGAACCCCAATTTCTGACCCTGAGCTTTTATTAACCGTGCTTCGTGTGTGTGTGTGTGTGTGTGTGTGTGTGTGTGTGTGTTGTTTTGTTTTCAATTGATTTTGGAGGTTTGTTGGGGTGGGGGGCATGAGTGAGGAGAGGATATGGGGGGGGCTGGGAGGTTCTAAAAGAAAAGAAAAGTTGATGCTGAGACAGCAGCTCTGACTATGCTCCATTTTCCTCTCTTCCATGGGAGGATGAAACAACCTGCATCTCCCCTGAGCAACACAATAGAGCTGCCTATGTTGGCAGGGGATAGAGGTGTGTGGGTGAGTGAGTTGAGCCTGAAGATGTGAGTGTGGGAGAGTTAGCTCCACTGCCTCTCACATGGTGGCGTGGGGTGAGGGAGATACATGCCTCACCCCTTGCCCCTCGCCACCTACTGCAGGTCAGAAAAGCTGGTCCCGGGGTCACGAGAGTGGGAGAGCTAGGCCTGCCCTCACCAACTGCAGCGCACAGGAGAGTGTTCCTGCACCTCGCCTGGACAGTGCACTAGAGCTGACCCTGTTGGTAGGGGCACAGGGGAGCCAGTCCTGTGGACACGGGAGCAGGAGAGCTGCCTCCAATCCCTCCCTTGTATGCCATGTGGTGCCAATGGTAAGGGAAATATGACTTTCCCACCTTTTGCCACCTGCAGCAGGCCAGAAAGCCGGCCTCTGGGGCATAAGCATGACAGAGCCGGCCCTGCCCTTCACCAAGTGCAGCAATCAGGAGAACAGGCCCTGCACCTCGCCTGGGTGAAACAGTAGCCCTGGCCCTGGTGGTGTGAGTGCAGGTGAGCTGGACCAGAAGGCGTGAAAGCAGTAGAACTGGCCCCATTCTTTGCTGCCTGCTACCCTGGGTGAACTAGCTGGGGCAGTGCTGGAGAGCTCACCCAGGTGCTATTGATTAAGGAAAGCTGGCGGGCTGACTAACCCAGCTACCACCCAGGCCCAGAATCAGGGCTAGGAGTTCGTCTGCCCCAACATACACTTCATTTATGAACTGCTGCAGCACGTGAAGGGGCCGGACCTGCAGACCCAAAGCTACAAGATCTCTATGACACAAGGCAACAATAAGATATCCAAGAGGAGCCCCAGTGAGGGCCTAGTATTGAGAATGTAGCAGAAACCAGAGGCCTCCAACCAGACCAATGACCCATTGCAATGAACACTTACAAGTAAAGATTTATGGACTAAAAGGTACGCTGTGTGACTCACTGGGCCACACTACAGCTTCCATGCTGAGATTTTGTTTGTTTTGGCTTTTGGTTTCACTTTTAATTTTTTTAGGAAGGGGAGATTTCAGGGCAGAGAGTGGAAGTGAGGGTTGAGATGAATACGATCGGGATGTATGATGTGAAACCCACAAAAAGTCAATAAAATAAGGAGGAAGAGGAGGAAGAGGAAGAGGAGGAGGAGGAGGAGAGGAGGAAGGAAGGAATCAGAAAGAGAGAGAGAGAGGAGAAAGGAAAGGTGGGTAGCCAGGCATCTGCACAGAGAGAAAGAGCTGAGCCTGTATTCAGGAAGCTCCAGCCTGCAGGAGGCATGGAGTTGACAACAAATGGAGCCTGCTGGCAAAAGCAGACACTTGGGGAGGTAAGCAGCTGCTTTGTTTTGTTTTTGTTCTTCCTTTTGTTTTTCCTCTACATGGCCGATTAGGGCAAGAAACTCTCAAAAGCATCCTAGAGAGTCCCAGATGGCATCTTGTTTTAAAGCTGATGAGAGATAGCTGTGTCTAGCCTCCTCCAGTATCTTCACAGCCAAGAGGCTCATCCTGATGTCTGGCTAATCCCTGGTGCTGTAAACTCAGCCTGCTTCTGTTCACCCTGCTCTCTGAGAAGGAGTGAGTGATCAGTCATACTGCCAGCCCTAGAAAGAACCCCAAAGTTCCACCCCCTGCCCTGCAAGGTTCATAAAGAAAGAGCTAAGGGTATCAGAGAACCCATAAAGCCTCAAACTCCACAATAGTAACTGGGTGGGACACAGGGATGTGTCTCACAAGTGCTCAGCAAGCTGTGATCTGGGTATATGAGGTCATCGCATGGCTCATCTTGATAAGATCAGTATTTCTGCCCCAAGAGTTAAAATCCATAGATGCTCAAGTTCCTTGCCA
The DNA here is from genome assembly GCA_028555095.1 of Dicrostonyx torquatus. Lineage (NCBI taxonomy): Eukaryota > Metazoa > Chordata > Mammalia > Rodentia > Cricetidae > Dicrostonyx > Dicrostonyx torquatus. The sequence goes on along the minus strand of JAQHUG010000091.1, from coordinate 1,017,201 downwards.
AGAAATGGCATAGTATTTGCATTTGAGGATAAAGTCATCTTCTTGTATACACAGTGTCAGTGATCTAGATAACTTGTAGTACCTAGGACCATGAAAATACTAGTTTAAGTGGTTGTTACTCTATTCGGTTCAAGGAACAAAACTACATTTTCAGTACAGGTATAACTTCTTTTCTGAGTTATTTTTAGCCCGTGGTAATGCTAAACCTTCACCTGTGATGTTCTAACTATACATGAAATTGACATTTAACTTTAAAGCCTAAACATATATGAAACCAAACATACTAAGGCATCAAGGACGCTGCCCTTAATAGTTCCTGATTTCCTTACAGTGAACTCTCCATTGAACAGACGAGTTACCTTGCAGCCCTACTGTGTTACCAAAGGAGCACCATGCTACAAAAATGTGGAGCCACTGCATACAATAAGTAACCTCTCTTTATTGTTAAATTTAAAAAAAAAATCTACTCATAAGTAGTAACTAAGTACACCTGCCCACATCCACATAGAAAAGGTCAGGAGACATACACCCGGTCCCTTGACAGCTCTTCACCTGGTGGCTTGGGACTGCAGAGGAGGCTCAGTCCGAAGCTGCACGCCATGGCATGCCAGATGTGCAATGAGCAGACACTAACGTTGTTATTAAAGGAGTAGATATCGTTCTAAGAAAAGAAAGTGAAGAGGGGCATGAGACGGGAGAAGAGATCTGTGAAATGGGGAAGAGAACTCACGAGACATGAAAGCAGAAGGGGGCTGTCGGCATCAGGGAAGAGAGGCAGAGTGGAGGGAACACAGGTAATAGCCACCACGATGCCAGACAGTGCACCAAGAAACACTGATGTTCTATCATCTCTGTGTTACGTTGGCGCTGAGTCCTTTGGTTTAATACCCGGGAATGGTCCAGCTGAGGCGTATCATGGAGCTTTAGTTATCCGAGAAACCTCCACATTGATGGCCACCAGCAAGGCACACAGGTCCCCCTTGTCTGCACCAGCACTTGTGGGTGTTTATTTTCTTAATGATTGAGTCAGTCCCTCCTTTAAAGGCTGGACAACAAGAAAACTGGTTTGGTTTTTTTTTTTTTTTTTTTTTTTGGTTTTTCGAGACAGGGTTTCTCTGGGGCTTTGGAGCCTGTGCTAGAACTAGCTCTTGTAGACCAGGCTGGTCTCGAACTCACAGAGATCCGCCTGCCTCTGCCTCCCGAGTGCTGGGATTAAAGGCATGCGCCACCACTGCCCGGCTTTGGTTTTGTTTTTTAATAGTCAATAACTCAGTATGTTGGTACATGTCTGTAGTTCCAGCCACTCGGGAAACATTGTTTGGGCCCTAGAGTCTAACACCATCCTGGGCAACGTAGTGAGATGGTGTCTTGTGGGTGAGGGGGTGAGGGATGAAGGCATTGAGAGTCAGGGACAAGAGAGGTAGCTTGAAGGAGCAGGTGGATGAAAACATGCTGGAGAGTCCACACTAGAAACACACCACTGAGGCTCACAAACTTCCACTGCAGCCCCCACAATAGCCATAATACAGAAAAGCTCCTGGTCCCCTGCCCCAGGATAACAGGATGGCGGTAGGACCTCCAGGGTCCCACCCCCAGGCCAGGTGCCCTTTTCCATGGACCTCACTTGTGAGCTCCACCAACTATAACCTATACCTGTTTCAAGGTTTTGCAAACGTGCTTTGTCAAAGTTGAGGGCCTCTGGGGAGGGACTCGGGAAGTAGGGAGTTTTTAACAAGGATGCCCAGTAGTCTGTTGTGGGAGTGTTCTTCTGTATTTTGTATTACTCTTATTGGTTGAATAAAGAGCTGCCTGGCTTATAAGATAGGTCAGCCCTTAGGTGGGTGGAGTAGACAGAACGGAAGTTCTGAGGAGAAGAAGGAAAGTGAGCCAGTCGCCATGAGGCCCCCGTAGCAGAAGGAAGTTCCGTCTGGTAAGTCACCCACCTCGTGGTAACATACAGACTTTTATAATGGGTTAGTTTATGAGGTGAGGGCTAGCCGGGAAGAGGCTAGAGATAATTGGCAAGGCAGAGTTTAAATGAATACCGTTCTCCTGTGGTTCTTTCGGGTGCAGGCGGCCAGCAGCTGAGTGGGCCAGCGGCTGGCTGGCGGCTGGGAAACACAACATGCACCTCTCCCCTAATTACAACAGACTGTGTGGCATTGTGGGGCTATTCTTAGTGATCAACTTGACTACATTGGCTAGGCACACCTGTGAGGGATTGTTTTTAGTTATTTGAAGTGAGAAGATCCACCCTAAATCTGGATCTTTCAAGGTGGGAAGATTCACCTTAAATCTAGGCCACATACAAGGGACAGGTAAGAAGGATGCTCTTGCTCTTGGCCTGCTTGCTGTCTCTCTGGCCAATAAGTTCACTCCCTCACTGGAATTAGATCCTACTTCTTTAGGGTTTCAGAGTATACTAAAGACCAGCTGAGACACCCAGCCCTGCAGACAGCTACTGGATTCTTGGACTTTCTGCTAGTAGATAGCCATTGTTAGACTAGCTGGCCCACGGCCTGTAAGAAACACTAATGAATCTCCTGTAGATAGATAGATAGATAGATAGATAGATAGATAGATAGATAGATAGATAGATGATAGATAGATAGATTCATTCATTTAATCAGTTCTGTTCCTCGAGAGAACCCTGACTAATATAGACATTCACTTGGGTCCCTTCTTGCCTTTGCTCTATGCATCTGCTCCAATAATGTACTGTATATAACCAAATGCTGAAACTATCAAAACTCAGAAGTCACGTAGGACCCAATCCGCATTTCTCCAGCCTTAAATTCAAAGAAATCCCTTATGAAGAACCTCAGACACCTCTATCATAAGGTACATCCGTGATTCATTTATATCTTGACTTATAATCCTTTTTACTTCTAAGGTTTTGTCAGCAATAATCACTGTTAGAACACTCAAAAAGGACCATCCAATTGTACATGCCTAACCACTTTCTGTGTAGCTGTGGATTTGGGCACTGTCTTCAAGACCATGGGTAAATAAAGCATGCATTTGAAATACCCAGTCAAAGGGGGAAATGCATTGCTTTATGCTGCATCTAGACCACATACAAGGGACATGTAAAACCCAGAGCCAGTCCTGTGCTCACTGGGGCTGAAGGCCTTGAGTTCTGCTGTCCAAAGGGAGGACTTCAGAGTAGAGTGGCTACGGATGAGCAGGAGGAGAATCTCAGCAGCCTGGGATATGTGGAAGAAAGTGTGTTTTATTCTCACAAGGAAAGAATAACACAGCTTGACACCACAGCTTTCATTTATAACACTCTGAGCTGTGTTTATATCTCAAGAAACTTCATGCAGCTCAGCAACAAAGCAAAACCTTTTTTAATGCACTGCAGGTCACCAAGTAGCTGCTGACCCAAGCCAAAAGCCACAACACAAAATGGAAAGGGATGGGATTTGGATCCGAGCAGTTTAAACTCAGATCTCAGAAGGAATGCTCTCCAGTTGCTCCATCTCAACCCAATGCACGGCCCGACCATCCTCAAATCTTCCAGCCAATGGTTGAAAGTGGATGCAAGCAGTGACAGAGCACAGCCAATGGTGAGGGATGAGAGACTCCAGCAGAATGATGCTAACACACATTCTAGCCTAAGTTTTCACCAAGGGCTCTAGACCTTGCACCCATTGTTAAAATTATGAAAGGGACCTGGACATCATGCCCACAAAATTAAGAACTAGACCCTTTCCCCAGCTTCTGCTGAGGTAGCATTGCCATTCTTTTATGCTTAAAGTTCCGTGGTGGTCAGGACTGGAGTTGGACCTGGTACCCACCTGCAGAAAGTATCTTCCTGGGTCACAGCCTGAACGCTGGGATCCTCACTCATCTCAAGTCTTTCTAACATGCAGTCAGGACCATTCCTGCCTTGCTAATAGAAGTTGGTAGCCACGTGAGAGATGGGGCTGCAAGGATGAAGTGAGACTTAGCATCTTAAAGCCGCATTGGAGACACCAAGGGACTTTGTCCGAAGACGAATTCTGATTCAGGGGGTGGGGCCAGGACTCCAGTGTCTGCATCTCTAGGAGTGATATCTTGGAACTTGCTAGAGATTATACTCTCCAACATCTGGCACCATCCTAGACAGGGTCTATAGAAACACAAGCTATAAACACCCAGTTTACACCATTTTGAGGAACAATCCAATCTTTTTTCTTCATTGATTTGCTGAAAGTGCATTCATTGTATGGATAACCTGAAGTCAACACACTGGACAGTAATAACCATGAAAATCAAAGAGCATATGATATGCACCTTTATTAAAGGGCACTGATGAGGTATGGGTTTTTGTTGTTTAGTTTTGCTAGCAGAGTTCTGACATATATCTTGAACATTTTGTCCAGCTTAGTTTCTGCCAATAAAACTGACACCCTGCTTCCAGTGTCCCTTCTTCTCCTAAACGCTCTTTAATAGACCATAAAATTTCATTTACAGACATTATGAATAAAATTTTATACCTGTATGTCCCTTTTCATTCATGTATACAATGTCACTTCTCTTTGTGGATTTGGCATCTGGTAGGTTGCCCATGCCCCAGTGGATAGTCCCTATATATATATATATAAGGGTCAGAGCTAACTGACATGGAATTATTGATAGAAATAAAAGAAGACATGAAATTGGGAAGTAGATGGTTGGGGGGTTCAGAAGGAGCTGGGGAGAGATATGATCTAAATTCTCTTCTTTTAATAAAGATTAATGTTTATATTTTTATTGATTTTATTGAGCTCTACATTTTTCTCTGCTCCCCTCCCTGCCTCTCTCCTTCCCTTCAACCCTCTCCCAAGGTCCTCATGCAATAAAGATTAATCTTTATTCGTGTGTGTGTGTGTGTGTGTGTGTGTGTGTATTCTGTGTGCACATGTGCAGGTGCCTTAGGAGGCCAGAAGAGGGCTTTAGATCTGCTAGACCTAGACCTAGAGCTCCAAATGACTGTAATCTGGCAGACAAGGAAGATAGGAACTGAACTCTGGTCCTCTAATAGATCAGTGAGCACTCTTAACTGCTGAGCTATCTCTCAAGCCCCTAAACCAACCAACCTATCTTTCTTTCTTTCTTATAGTTTTCAGGAAGACAAAGTTACTACCATTTTCAGGGATTTAAAAAGTTCTCAGAATCAATTTTTGTGGTATGTACTAGGAATTCTAAGGGATCACAAGTTTGGGGTCAATCTAGGCTACATATGCGCCAACATGACCTACACAACAAGACTGTTATCCAAAGAACACTAGAGAGAGAACTAGCAAGATACAAGTGACAGGAAAGGGGAAATGAGGGACATGGGGGTTATTCAATTGAGGGAAGGAAAGAGAGAAATAACACCAAGGGTGTTTGAAAACACTTTAAGAAATCCAATTTTTATTTACCTAAAACTACATATAATACATACAAATGTATGCATATACATATATAGTTGAAATGAAGTTATACCAATTGGGCTGACAATGCTACCTTCAAGAGCTATAGATTATCTAATAAAACCCCAGTTCCAGGCATGAGAAATTCCCCACTCCAAGTTGTTTGTCAGGGGAGTCCAAGAGACTCCCAGAACTATATAGACTATTGCTGTTGTTATTGGTTGGCTCTCAGAGGTTGAAGGTAAGACCTTATTGCTGAAGACACCATGAACTCAGAAGATCCGAGCTAGATCTGATCTCAACGCCTCCTCTGTGAGGACTAATGTTCATAGTCTCAGAAGGAACTACACAAGCTACCAACGAAGGGAAGCAACCAATAGTTCTCCCCAGCTCTGAAGTCTATAAACCACAACAACAAGCAGCATTGGTAAGATATCCCTAACGTTGCCATAGTGGCTCTCGTTATCTTGAAGATAACCAACAACTGTCTACAGCTGTCTAGTTGGATGTAAGGCCTGCTTAGCAGGGTGGAAACAATTCCTGGAACTAGAGACCTGGCCAATTACGTGTGGCTAATAAGGTCCCGGGTCTTAGAAGACAACCCACTACCACTGCTTTCCTAGACCAGCATAGTTAACTGCTTTCTAAATTCACGTCTTTATGCCCATGGGCATGTGTAACTCTCACCCCTCATCAAAGAATGGTTCCATGTGCAGCAGATGGAGACTATACGTGAGATCCACAATGGACCAAAATGCAAAGACTCGTTGACTGTGGAGTGCCCAGCCTCAATTGGTCCACCTACAGTTCAATCTGTATACCTCAGGATCAGGACACATCTAAAAGAGAGGTTTATGGGAGCCAGAGGCCCAGGATGCCTGCTGTGAAAGAGTGTCTTTTAGCTGTAACAACTGCACCCATGAATCCTCAACTATATGGTTGTCTAAACAAGATTCACACAATAACACCAACTGACATGCTGATGTGGATGAGGGACACTTCACAAGGCCACAGACAAGACCCTGGTGGGTTATCCAATCCCAAATGGCCACCACGAAACACACGTACATACATGCAGTACTAGATGGATCCATTAGGTTACACACACACACACACACACACACACACACACACACAAAGAATAAAGAAGTGGTCATGAAATCCAGAGGGCAAGAGGACACAGGAGGGGCTGGATAAATGAGGCAGGGGGTAGGGGAGGGGCAGAAATGGTACAGATCTAGTACCCTCGCATCAAATTCTAAATAAGTAAAAAATTAAATAAAAGATATGATAACAGGCAGGCATGAAGAATTACATGCCTTCATGTTTGTAAAAATTTGCCAACCTTTCTGAACTTAGTCTGCATTCTACTGAGGCTCAATTAGTTAAAATGAGCACATGTAGTCAGCTTCTACATGACCATAAACATTACACACACACATGATATATATATACATATATATATGTATGTATTCACACACATATATACACACACAGAGAAATATAACATTTACCCTCAATGGGACCTTTTGTTTTAAAAAAAAAAAAATACTGTTTCTGCGTTTTTTTACATTCTTAGCACAAATGAACGATTCAAACAAATTCCCTCGTTCCTTCAGATTTTTCTTCTCCAGAGTTGTGTTCTGACCTTCACATACCAGCGCATGTGTGCCTCTGCCCCCCCACATCACGCATACACATATAAAACAATAATTAAAAACAAAAAATTAAGTTTCATTTACATAAATGTAACTGTGACATGGAAGGCTTTTCTGCCATATATAGATTCATATACAATTGTGACTTGGGAACCAACAAGATGATTTGGAGGATAAAGGTACTTATAGCCAAGGCTGACAACCTGAGTTTCGTGCCTAGACCTACATGGTGAAAGAACAATTGATTTCTACAAGTTGTCCTCTGTCCTCCACATGCATGCACACAGATAGAGAAACTAAAATCTTCAAATAAAGTTGTGATTTAGTACAGCATTCATTGAAAACATCTATTTTTAAAGTAAAAAAAATATGCTAGCCTCTTATCTTGAATGCAAAAAGTTTTCTTGTAAACAAACTCAAAACTAGCCTATCACACGCATAGAAAGGGCACTTTTGATCTTTCGGTCAGAGCCTGTGGCTGACATGCAAGTCAATGATGAAAGCAGGCAAACAACCTACCGAGGCTTCTCAAGGACAGTCCTGGCCCTGCTGCTTGATTTTGACACGTCCTTGGACAGTCTATGTGAGAGCTACCCTGTATGGGAAGGCCTGCCCCAAAAACACTCGGAAAAACCTATCGGTGCTCAGTCTCTTGCAAGTACTCCAGCCTCCTGAATTCTGGGTAAGCTATGCTCAGGTAGAGCATGGTGTAGGGATGAAGACTTGAAGCCCAGGCTCAACCACTGCGATGACTGATTCCTGGAGATGAGAAAAATAACTCACAGTGAAAGCTCCGGAGCAGGGAGAACTAGCTAAAGTATTATCAGGAAGTTCAAAGTCAGCAACCTGAACATGAGGTGGGCTCAGTGATTGTTCCCAAAGTCACCTGATGAGGGCTCAGACAGGCAGGCAAAGTGTCATACAGGTCAACCCCACTCTTGATCTTCATGTGAAGAAGAGTCTGGAGGAGAGGGGATCTTCCTGGCAAGGGCCAGCTAGCACTGAGTTGAGGCTTTGGGAGTCTAATCAGAATGTACAGTGTGTGTGGTCTGAG
>JAQHUG010000091.1:996492-1006867 GCA_028555095.1 Dicrostonyx torquatus | reverse complement strand
CTGAGTCTAGCTTGGGTTTCACCATAATGGACAAGGGAACAGTATATTGACTTTCCCCTAGCTGGATAATTCAGATGCTGCCATCCACCTCTCAGCCACATGGCCAAGAAATAACTTTCCTATTTTTGTAATTTTCAGAAAGAAAAAGCTTGTAGTATATGCTAACTTCTGGCAGGGCGGAGGAGAGAAAACGAAACCAAGTTTGATCATCGCCATTCATGGATTTTCATGTCTCTGCTTGGAGCTGCATGAATTGTTTTATTTGTTGCTGTTTTTCTGAAAAGACACATCTTGGTTACAAGAAAGTTTAGAATATTAGTCCTGGAAAAGAAACATTTCTCAGATGTGCACCAAAAGGTATTAAAATGTTCTTTCCTGAAGATAAATGAAAATCCGTAAATTCCAGCAGAACAGAAGTTTGTCTGCTCCCTTCAAATGCATTTTACATGTGAAGAATGAAGCTTGGCACATTGCAATCGCCCGACAGACATGTGCTGACTAAATGAAAAGTGCTAAGGCTTTAAAATTAGCAAATAGATGCATGGGAAAGGGGGCTAACTTGGCGGAAGAGAAGTTGCAGATGTTAGAGCCGTTTTCTTTTTCATCCCCAAAACAAAAGCGAGAAAGTAGAACAGAATGAGAGCTTTGTTCTCAGCCCCACAACACAGCCCTAACAATGCCGCAGCCTCTCTCATTCATAAGGGCATCCTGGTCCAGCTGAGCAGGAAGCGGAAGATCTAGGGAAGCTGAACATGGATGTGAACACAGTGGAATGAAAACCTTCTCCTGAGAAAACACAGCGGGCAGAATAAAGAGGGTCGCCGCCCCAACCTCATTTAGCAAAGATGAAGTGATGTGGAGGACAGGAAGCCAGGGAGCAACCATTTCAGGGAGAGTCAGTAGTAAGTAGATCGGATCTCCAAGGACACAGGGATGAAAGCCCAGCCATGAGGCTGGCTGGTTCAATTGTGAGCTGAGAAGGTGTGAAAAGTGATACAGAATCTCACTTGGGCTACCATTCTCTACCCACCCTCTCCTCCCCTCTCTGTCAACTCTTCCTGTGAGAAGGAAAAGGACCCTCGAAACTGTCTCCCTTCCCTTCAAGACATTGTCTGCATCAAAGTACAGGCAGGAGCCCATGTGCATCTTCGGGTGTAATTTAGCAGAGCAAGTTGGCGAAGCAGGACTGTCATCAGCAGAACCAGCATGTCTAATGCACGGACAAGGACGGAGAAGCAGGTCTGGTTGGCAAGCAGTGAAGACAATGGTATCCCTTAGAGGGAGCAACCGATCTCCTTTAGGTCTGGTGCAGCACACCCGTAATTCTAGAATTTTGGAGGCAGGGGGATGAAGACAGGGAGTTCAAGATCAGCCTGAGCTAAATAATACAGTGAGATTGCCTTGAAAAGATTAAATAAAACAAAAATCTCTCATTTCTCAGCTTTTAGTAATTTAAGGGTTTTTTTTATATTGTATACATGTGTAGGGCATGCTCATGTTACAACACATGTGTGGTTGCCAGGACAACTTGCAGGAGTTGGTTCTCCCGTCCAGTGTGGGTCCCAACAATTGAACTCAGGTCATTAGGGTGGGCAGCAGCCATATTTACCTACTGAGCCATCTCACCAGCCCCTCACTCAGCTTTTAAAGGACACAGGACACATACATGAGTAACAACAGAAATCCTAAAATGTTCAATGCATTTAAATCAAATTTTGTCCTTTCCTTTTCATCCAATCCTATATACGTGTATATGGGCTGAGCACTCTCTTCCGAGTCTGGAACTAACCTGTGAGGTCACGGCCATGAGTGAGGGAGCAGAAGATCCATGGCCTCAGAGGATTGACAGTCTAGATCTAGAAACAGCCTCAGGGAAAGGGAGAGTGTCTTCCCTGGATGTGATTCAGGCTCTGATCTGCTCTCCATCACTTTGGCTCTTTGCTGGTCCCCACTTCCTCCCTTACGATGCTCAGGTTGTGAAAGCATGCCTCCCCAGAGGGGGCCCCTGGGTCCTGCATGACGCACAGTCATTCGAAGGCACACCCTGCTTCCTGCTCCTCAAGCTATGCAAATCATAGGATGGAGGCAGGAGAGGGAAGAAACAGAAAAAAGGGGGGACAGACTGAGAACCTCAAGTCTTATTTCTGCAGTGACCATCATTCAGGGCCCTGGGCAAAAAAATCAACTTCTCTGGTCCTCTGAAATGGAGTCAGCATCCAATTCAACCTGGCTTTGATGTCCACCACTCTGCAGTGCTAAGTAGAGAAACTTCAGGGGTCGGTGGCGAGGCCTCAAGGGAAGATGCTCAATGGTATCCCATACCACTAGATTTCTGGGTTACCCTACACTTGGAGAAGCATCTAGAAACATGGCATGCTGGCCAGTACAGACAACACTGTGGATGTGTCTAGTCTAGGTTTACATTCAAAAATCTCTACTGGGTTCTCCTCAGAAGTCATTGTTAACAAATAAAATCCCACTGCCAGTGTAGGAGATTTCCCCTACACTGTTGTTGGGCAAGGGTATCCCGGAACTCCCCAGAACAACACAGGCTCTTGATTGTCCTCCAGAACTTGATAATAAGCCCTAGTTAATGAAGATACCACACATGTTGGTCAAAGGACATGAAGAAATCAAGAATTAATAAAAAAAATACTATACATTTTTTTAAATCTCAATTATAAAATTCACAGAAGTCAGTGAGTTGCACTGCTCCACTTTTGCAAGCGACCCCCATGGCCACTCTTGAGGGGCAGGGGTAATGGGAAGTGATGCTGACTCAGCACTTCGGCGGCGGCAGCATCTTGAAGGTCTCAAAGCACATCACACATGCTCATTCATTTACAGTGCTCACAGCCAACTCTAAACATCGTTAATGCGAGCCTCAGATTCCAGCTGAGAATAAGAAGTGGGTTCAAGGTCAAAAACTGAAAGAATAGAGCTGAGACCCAGAGAAGAGCAAAGAGTTTGTGACCGTGTGTGTCCTGACAGTACCAAAGCCCTCAACGGGATCTTGGCAACCTGCCAGGACAGTGCTCCCTGCAGCCTCCCTCAGAAGCATCCTCAGCCCAATAGCCTGCTATTGTGGGTCCCTCAGCGTTAGTCTAATTAAGTGGCCCTCTTGCTCTACAAGTTCTAAATAAACACATCTGCAGAAATATCACATAAACCTCCACATTCCCACAGGGTTTGACGACACAGTTGCAGTATCTTGAACGAAATTGGGAGTTCCCACATCCCGTGTCGTTTTTCCCATGGGAACATGAGCCACCTTCACTACAGGACTTCCCAGGGAGAAAGCAATGACAAGGCAGGAGTGGCGGGGGCCGGGGACAGCATCTGTATTGCTTCTCCTTTTTGGAGACTTGGGAACTAAGACCAAAATCACAGGTGGTTTCCTCAACTGTTTTCACTAACACAGTCTATGGTAAAGAGCCACCTCGAATAACAAGGTCAAGTCTGCACTTCCTGAGAAGTCATTCCTAGCTGCTGTCTTGTCCCCATCATTAGTACTGTGTCAACCACACAGCTTTGGATTCCATCACAGCCACTAGTACTGGCTATCATTACTAAGGCTTTTGCTCAAAATCAAGATTATCTGTATTTGATTCTTTTATGTGCAAATATCCCCTAAATGGGCTCTAAGTTCTTAAGAGATATGTAAATCTTTGAACCAAATAATCAAAGCAGTTCCTGTTTGCTAGGCATAGTCTTACCCAATAAAAGCTGGAATATATATATATATACATATATACATATACATACTGATATAATGTATATGTATACACATGCATTTTAACACTTCATTTTATTGATGTAAAACACAGCAAAAGAAAGATAAACAAATCTTCTATTCTAACTACATGAAAAAAGGAAAATCAACTTGTGACTGCGGGGGTGGGGGATAGAGGGTGATAAAGATAGTTCCAGAAGAGTAATGCCATAATGACTTTCTGTGCCTGTTTTATACGCTTGCCTTAGCTGTCGTGAATCCCTTCTTTAGATAAATGATACCCGGGCTCTAATATCTTAACTACTGGTAAGAGAATGTTCTGTGCTAATTGTAAGGCTGAACGAATGTTAGCTTTAGACTCATTAAGCTGCCGCTGGTACTCCTGCCGCTGGTACTCCTGCAAACATTGTTTAAGCTTTGGGTACTTGGCAGCATGCACACTGGCAGCACAAATTCTAGAGACGTGGACCCAAGATTGTGATAAGGAAGGAAAGCTACACATACATGAACCCGTTTTGTATATAATGTGATCATTTAAATTCAACTGTCTGAAACAGACTTCAAAGGCAAAGGATGACCAAGGTCACTGTGGGTCTCGGTGTTCTCCGGAACTGTCTGAAATGTCCAGCCATCTGAGTTTTGTCATCCTTTTCCCACCCCTGAATCTAGAGTTCAGATTCTGAATCTGAAATTGGCATATGTTTCTGGGATAACGGACGAGTCCAGGGCTTAGAAACCAGATAAACCTTAGTTCGAATCACGGTGCATGTGTGTAGGGCTTAGAAACCAGATAAACCTTAGTTCGAATCACGGTGCATGTGTGTAGGGCTTAGAAACCAGATAAACCTTAGTTCGAATCACGGTGCATGCGTGTGTTAGCTGTGAGAGTGTGGGCAGGGCACTTGCAATCCCTCCGATTATTTTGTTCCCACTGAACAAAACTGAGATAGTAGAAATGTTCCAGGTGGCTCTGTGCATCAGAGACAATGTAAACAAAGTTCCCAGAATCATGCTAAACCTAAAGTAAGTCTTCAAACTATTGTTATTTAATATCTGACGTCAAGTGCAGAAAACCAGAGAAGCGCTACTTAGGTGAACTTCTAAAACACAAGGGTGTTGAGAACAAAAACTACTCTGAACCCATCTCCTCCCTACATTTTGCAGAGACAAATCTGATTTATCTCACTCCTCTGTTTGGTTTCCATATATTCGGATCTATGTCAACAACGACCTATGGAAAAAAATTCCTTCAGCAAGTTCTGAATCCTTTCATGTGCTAAAAATTATCCACTAGCCATCTGGGAGACTGTGGTATTTTCCCAGCTCTGAGGCCATTTCCCCAACAGGTGCCACAGTGCTGATAGCTTGAGAGAACCCCCTGAGAAGTCCCCATTTCCCCGTGGGGTGCTGGGGACTCTCCTTCTAGGAAGATGTACTGAAAGCGGCTTGCTGAACTGCAGAGGCCTCCACACTTCTAAGAATGTAGAGCATGCGTGGGATTTGAAGACAATGGTTTTCATGTGGTGTTCCTCAGACTTGAACACACTTCTCATTAAGACATAGATGCAGCTGAGGGGCTCCCAGGAGGCTCTGCTAGTCTACCCAATGCCCGGCAACGTCATGAGAGTTAGTGAACAGCACTTGAAACAGAAAGGAGCTCTAGGGCTGCACCAGGGTCTCCCAGCATTCTGTCATTCTTTCATCTCAAGAACCAATGACGCAATCATCAACCGACTTTAACTATCGAACTGTCTGGCTGTAGTGGTGCACACCCTAGGGAGGCTGGAAGAGGAGAAAAGTGTGAGTTTGAAGCCTGAGGCCAGCCTGGGTTACAGGGTGAGAGACCCTGTCTCCAACAGCAAAACAAAATAAAAACAGTATGAGGCTAACAGAACACACATAGAACTCTTGACTTCCATAAAGAAATGAATACATTTATAAACCGTACCAGCTAGGCATAGCATTGGGGGTTATATCTCAATCCCAGCACTTTGGATGGGCAATAAGATCTTGAATTCGAGACTAATCTGGATTATAAGTGAGGGCCTGTCTCAAAAAACTAAAACGACAATGCTATTAGCGCACTTGGAACTGCTGCCACTTTCTCAAGCTAAAACAGTCCTTCCCATCACACGGATTTAAATTCTTTTTTTTTTTAAAGATTTATTTTATTATGTATACAACATTCAGTCCTTCCCATCACACGGATTTAAATTCTTTTTTTTTAAAGATTTATTTTATTATGTATACAACAGTCCTTCCATGTATGCTTGCATGCCAGAAGAGGGCACCAGATCTCATTATAGATGGCTGTGAGCCACCATGTGGTTGCTGGGAATTGAACTTGGGACCTCTGGAAGAGCAGTCAGTGCTCTTAACCTCTGAGCCATCTCTCCAGCCCACGGATTTAAATTCTTTACCCTTTTCCTTGATAGAGCTGTAGACCCAACAGGCTGTCTCACCGGGTAACTGGTTAGAGAGAACACACGTGCCAAGACACACTGCCAATGCCTCTGAGTGAGATAGGGTAAGCGAAATACCACACTGCTTCAAGAAATCTGGAGAAGTTGGCAAAAAAAAAAAAAAGAAAGAAAGAAAGAAGAGCGTAACAAATAGAATAATCAGGCACTGATGGTTTCTCAAAGCCTGACGTGAGCTCTGTAACTGTCACTGATTTATGTGACGTCTGACCTCTAGGGACTGGGCAAACGAGCAAAGCATGTCAGGAGCACGGTCCATGTTAAATTAGAAGCTTTATATGGCCATGATAGGAAAACAGCATGTTAGAGGAAACACTGTAGTCACGTGGATGAAACACAGGACTGGAACCAGGCAAGCAATCCTACAGCCCAGACTACAGAGCCATTTCAGCAGCTGGATGACCTTGCTCAGCATCTCTGCCTGTCCATTGAACAGGCTCCTCCCCTCTAGGCTACCATTCAGCTTCTCCTAGCCACTTCATCCAGGAGCAGGCAGCCCCTTCCTGAGCTCACCTAGGTGAAGCAGCTGGCATCAATCCATCCTCGTTGCCAATAGCTGATCTGAAAGCACAGTACAGCTGGGGGCCACTTCTATCTAACCCAACTGACCTGCCCCTGGAAGGAAGCACTTCACGCTCAGCCTTGACGGTATGGGAGAAAGCTTCCCCCGTAGAAAGCTCTGGGATTAGCTGGTTGGCCACAGGATAGTGAAGGCAAACTCTTTCTCGGGTTCGTTTCTGGGATTTGCTTTATTTTGTGCCTCCCAAGTTGTTTCTCAGGCTGATATAAGTGTGTTAACCCAGTGCTTTGCATAGCATATTTTAAAAAATCAAAAAAAAAAAACACTTAGGGATATGTACCACCTCCATCTCGTGGGAGACAGGAACGGAAGGCAAGAATTCAATGATTCAGAACCCCAAGTCACTTCAAGCAGGGAACCTGGATCCTCTCCTCTGGGGACAGGAGCCACCTGTTCTCCTTCCCTGGTTGCACAGGAAGTCACCTGAGAAGCACTTTCAAACGACATTCCCCAGCCCTATGCGTTCTTCATTTTAACAAGAACCCAAACAGCTGCCATCCCCAGCCCACCCCCACCCCCACCCCGAATAGGGCCGTAGAACATGTTTTCTTAAAGATCGTTGCTTTTGAGTCTCAGCAATCTTGACGTTTGTTTTCACTCAAGGCAACCATCCCATCTACCCACAATCCTCCCCGCCACGACTTTGCCCACAGAGGCCGTGACAGTGGTACACTCTGTCCCAACACAAGGTCAAAAGCAAGCCAAGTGCCAAATGTTTTCATGTTGCCGGCTGTATTTCCAAAACAAAACACAAATGAGAAGGACGCCATTCCTCTCCGTTCAGTTTACACTCATAACCCAATCCATTCTCACCAACTCGCAAACTTTTTCACTCCAGCCTCTACGACGCACGTTTTTCGCGGAACCGTACATGTTCTCAGATCTTCCGGCACACACTGGTTGCAAACTCGAAGCCCATGAACACAGCTGTTGGCACCGAGAAGCTCAGCACCCTACACCACCCCCTCCCGGGCACAGACACAGTCCGGGCTTCACCAGCGCGACTCCAAAGCCCTGCTTGACAGCGGCGCCTGTCCCTCTAAACTCCGCAGGGCCCCGGCTTTACCTGAAGCACGTGGTAAGCTCGCCCGAAGACTTCAGACAGGGGTATTTGGTCGTTGCGATCTTGTTTTCCGAGCACACTTCTCTGTGAGGGGAAAAAGTTGGAAAGGAAACTCCGTTGAAGGTCAGCGGGAAAGTGGAGAGCAGTACGCGCTGGGCTCTGCGACCAGACGCACCGGCTGCTACTGGTCCCCGGGCGGACTCAGCAGCAGGAACGAGCCATGAGGGATTTCCAGAACCGGGCGACCCCATCCTAAGTGACTAGAAAAGCCAAAGAAGTCAGCACCGCAGTGCGGCGGGAAAGTCGTGGGGACGGTATCCAGTGTCCCGATCCACAGCTGGGAGAATCGAGGCGGTTCCCGCAAGAGATGGAAGTCACCTGGGTCATCTAAACACCCTGCTGGGCCCAGAGAGCAAGGACCTGTGGGTCGGCCACCTGGGACATTCTGCACCCCACCAGCCAGCCCTGAGCGCACCCAGCGCGACCTCGGCTGGGGCAGGTGGCCCTTACCTGTCGCGGTCCTCTGGCTCCTCTCGGTAGGTCCACGTGTGTCCCAGCGCCAGGAGTAGCAGCAGCGGCCCCAGGCTCTTGCCCAGCTGCCCCTTGGCTGCTCCTCCCCGGCACGGAGGAGGCGGCGGCACCATCGGGGAAGCTCGCGGCTTCTTCTCGGCACCGGAGCTCTCTCCCTGCGCTGTGCCCAGAGGCTCCGCGGCCGCGGCCGCTTTCCCTCTCGTCAGCAGGGGGCGCCGGAGAGCTGGGGCGTTTGCACCACCTGCGGGGCCGCACTCAAACTTGGGGCGAGAAAAGGGGAGAATCAAGCTTGTCAAAGGGGTGCCTGCCTTGCGCGGCCCGCGGGAGGATGCTGGAGCACTGGGAGTCTCTTCTGGACGTTCAGGCTCGAGTCACAAACTAACTGAACTTGGCTTCAAGCTGCGCTCTCCTCTCTCGCCTCTTCCTCCTCCCCGGGGAGAAGTGAGCAGAATCGAGGCAGCCAGGCGCTCCTTTGCATTTTTTGCTCCAAGGTCTCAGCCTGGGAGGAGGAGTTGTTGGCTGTCACCAGGGCGAGAGGAGGAGAGGAGCAGGGTTAATAGCTTCCTTCCTGTTGTCAGTTAACTTCCATAGCGAAGGGTCAAGCCAAAGTTTGCCTTTCGCCCATGAGGGCCTTCTTGCCTGCTTTTCTTCTATCCCGGCTTTCTCTTAGAATATGAGAGAGTGGGCAGCGGCTACTGGGGTGTCTCCTATGTCGCCCTTTCAAACGTGAAACAGTCCAATCAAGAAAGTGTGGTCAATTTTCATCCAACCTCTTTTAGAGGAAATTCGGTCATTTCGTTCGTCCATAGCCCTTGCTGTGATTTTCCTGCTAAGTGCAGTTCAGGACAAGTGAGTTCTCCGCTGAGGGTTCCAAGAGCTTTGAACTCAGCAGCTTGTCTCTAACTAATACCCTGTAGGGGTTTTGACTAGATTTGTTTTCTCTGTTAATCAAGGAATGAAAAGCAGAAAGACTCTCTGGCGCAGGCAAGCAAGCGTTGTTAAAACTGAAGACGTACTCACGCACCCACAGAGGGGTTACTCCCCACAAGTGCAGATTCTCAGACCGGCTCCAAGAGGTGGGGCTAGGGTGGGGCTGGTGGGGGGGTGGTCTTGGTCTTCCTCCCATGATTTCCAACCGGTCAGGAGGAGGAGTGGCTGACAGACTTATGGCTTCATGCAAACTGAGAGATACCCAGGTCAGTCAGAACGGGGGTGCACCTGGTTGGGAGCAGGGGTGTCCTGATTCTAGGTGATGAAGACGCAGGGAGTTTGGTTGCTTACCTATGGCCTCTTTCCCTGTCCGACTGCCAAGATGTTAGTCTGCTTTCCTAACCTTTTCCTTACAGAACGCAGCAGCGTCAGCGCTGAAAATACCTTCGGGGAAATTGTTGAAGACAGCTGGATCCCTGTGTCTCCGCGATTGGGGAAGTCGCCGGGCCACCACCTGCTAGTTCATGCTGCCCTGTCTACCACAACACCGTCAGTTCTTACCACAGACAAAGTCATAACCAAACTGTGAACCACAAAACCAAGAAAGCCGTGGCCCAAAAATAAGTCAGAAAAACGAGAAGTTAAATGTGGAATTACTAATATTGATCAGCTCTGTAGTTCAGGCCTGGGAAGGTAGCTCATTCACAAGCTACAGGTGTGCGCATTGCCTAGGTGAATAGGTATTCTGAGTTGTGTAGTAGTCTGAGCTGCTGAGAAATGTCACACATAGCACCTATACACTGCCATTTTTCCAGGAGGGACATCCTTATTCCTCTGTTGAATACTTTATATTCCTCAGAAGTCTTCTAGGGTCATGTTTTTATTTGATCTTCACAATACCAACCCTATACATCATGCTCCATACGTTGGCCAGGTGTTTTCCCCCATGAGCCATTCATAGACATGAAGAGCATGAGCGAGGCGGTACTGGACGCTTGCCTTTAACCTTAGCACTTGGGAGGCAGAGGCAGGTGGATCTCTGTGAGTTCAAGGCCAGC
>JAQHUG010000091.1:978849-996227 GCA_028555095.1 Dicrostonyx torquatus | reverse complement strand
AAAAGAAAAAAAGGAAAAAAAGAGATGAAGAGCATAAAGCACCCTGGACAGTAAAATCCAGGGGCGCTGCTCATTCACAGACACAAGTGCACTTTGGTCCCTCATTCAGTGGATGCTCTCACGTCCTTTGGAACTTGAGAGTGACTTTCATGGGACCACTACCTGGATTTGAACTCAGATACGGTTTATAGGTGAGTAGTCCCAGTTACCATTCTAAAACCGAGTTTTCTCGTCTGTACCCTGGGGAGTTGTGGGCGTCTGTCTCCTTAGGTACTAAGATGAAGGGAGCCACACTGAACATGTCTTGAGAGCTCTCATCATCTTTAGCACAAATTATTCATTGCGCAGACTTTCAGTTTTTGGGTTTTGCTTTCTGGATATATAGGATCTTATTTGCAGCAGTTGTTTTGGGTTCTTAAGGCGAGACCTTGATAAGCACATGAAAAATGAGCCCATTCTGGAGTGTACAACCTGCAGGATGGACTTAAACTGTGCCATAGAGGTGTTGGATGCCATCTTGGAAGGAAGAGGACCAAGCGGCAGATACCAGTTTTCATTTTATTTTCTTACCAATGCCTCTGTTTTGATAACTTGGTTTGTTTTCTTTCTCCCATCTTTGTTCATTTCAGCCACTCTTGCATCGTGGATGTTGCTCTTCACGCAGTAGACCATAATGTAGGAGATTAGTCATCCGCTATTCAGTAGCACTTACTAAGCCCTGTGTGCAGGCAAGGAAGGTAATGAATGAAGAAAAGACAACACCAGCCAGATATGGCAGTGCACACCTGTGATTTCTGCACTGGGGCGACTGAGGCAAAAGGATGGAGAATTTGAGGACAGCCTTGGCTCTACAGTCAGTTCCGGGGTAGCCTGGGCTGCAGAGTGAAATTCTGTCTCAAATCTAGAAACCAAAACAATACTAAAAACACAGAAAATTCAAAGGTGAAAGCAGAGCCATGTCATCTGTGTGCACTAAGCTGGTGTCAGCCACCATCTCTTTGGTCCCTGCACTAAGCTTCTGGGAGGATGAGGGCCCTGAGAAGCCAAGCAAACAGTCCATATTGGCCTTGAGAAGAACATCATGGTATGTGGTCACAACTTTTCTGCAATAGAAGAGCTGGAGCTGAGATCTCTTAAACATTCTTTTTTTTTTTTTTTGAGGGACTGAAATTCATCCAGTTTCTCATGCTGCCCTAAGCAGAAGGAGCACAAAGATGGCTGTATATGAATACCTGTCTGTGAAGAGCTGAGCAGTTCCGCCAAAGCCAAGCCTGCCTTTGTGCAGGCTGCAGCCTGCGTGGAAGATTCCAGAATGGAGTTTGCAAGTGGCAGGAGCCTCAGGCGTTTTAGGTTTTTCTCTCCTCAGCCACACTGCACAACTCGGGCCTGCCCCAATGAGCTGCCCTATCCCCTCATCTGCAAACAGCTGGCTTGGGAGAACCTGCCCACTGTCTCTTCCCTGGGAGTGTTGCGGAGATTAACGATCAGGACCTCACAGACCTCGGAGGAGGCCGTGTGGTTGTTTCTTTCAGTGCACCACTTGGCCGGGTTTCCCATACAGACCTGTCAGCTTCCCTGAGACAAACCAGAGAGGAGAGAGTTATACAATTCACCATACCCTAGGGGCCTGGGCTGTGAGGGAGCTCAAGAGTACACTGTGTGCTGTAGGTCAGGGCCCAGGAGGAACAGGTATCTTAGCAGCAAGGCTGAGAGCTTCCTGGGAGCCAATGAGGTCACTGGCTGCAGAAGACAGGCCAGCACTCTGAATTAGCAAAGGAAAAAGAAAAGCTAGGCAGAGCACACACTTTCAAAGGAAGCCTCACTAGTCAGTTTTCAAGAATCCCAACGTCTTATGGGGACAAAACTAACATAGAATTAGAAACAGGAAGTTGCTAATAAAGATACTTTTCTACAAAGGATGGATCACCATTATTGGATAGACGTGTGTGCATAGTCTACGCCTGTGCACTCTAGAGCAGCTCAGGTAAGGAAAAAACCGGGACTGAAAATGAAGCTGGATGGATGCTGGCTGGCAGACCCTAACTGCCGAGAGTCCTGCACTACATTAGAGCACAGGTCAGCTCTTGGACCCTCAGAAGTCAAGTCAGGATGTTTATATGATCAGTTATAAGAGTCAAGGAAAGGAAAAGCTTATACATTTGCTTTTCCAAAAAAGTGTCAAGGCTGGAGAGATGACTCATGGGACAAAGGCACTTGCTATTCCATCTTAGAGACCTGAGTTTGTTCCCCAGAACCCATGATAAGGTGGAAGGCGAGAACCTCCTCCACAAAGTTGTCTCCTGAGCTCCACCCACACAGAGACAGAATAATAATTTTAATTAAAAAATAGTGGAACATAAACACACACACACACACACACACACACACACACACACACTGGTCTTCCTAAAATGTAACCAGAATGGCCTAACTCTAAGGTGAAGGCTCTTCCACAGAAACAAGACAGAATAAAAATAAAGTTTACTGTGTACTGTGATCAGTTGGCATAGGATGAGGTGTCCCTCCCCGCAAAAGAGCACACCGCCGTAAGAGCTATCTCTCAGTTTTGGTTTTGATTGACATGCAGCCAGGTCTGCTTAGAGAATCGGGGTTACACCCTAAAAGCGTAAAAGTGTTTTTGTCTGCACACCGTTGTGAGGAATTGCTTGAGGCAAGAGGATAGAACACAGTTAACACTGAAGCCCTGGTCCAGGGTGTGTTCATCGTCTCTGTCTAAGTCAGCCTTGGTTTTAACTTGCACAGGCTCTGGAAGGTTTGCTGAAACTCTAGCACTGGAATCTTCTCCACAACTAGGAAGAAGTGCCAGCCTCCCCTGTCCATGATGGAACCTACTGCAGGTCAATTTTAAAGTAATGTTAAATAGATGAATTAAGCCGCTGGGAAAAAATAATTAAATTGAAAATGCATAGCTCAATAAAAAAAAATTTTAAAAATTAATTTGTAGATACTTAAAAGTGACAGAAACCAATTATACTTTAGTCTTCAACATATAAAAAAATTTGTGATTCAGGTGTCATGCTTGTTCTTGAATGTATCTTCGACATAAAAAAAAATTTGTGATGCAGGTGTCATGCTTGTTCTTGAATGTATCTGTGCACACACGCACATGTTCATATGCAGGTGTCATGCTTGTTCTTGAATGTATCTGTGCACACACACACATGTTCATATGCAGGTGTCATGCTTGTTCTTGAATGTATCTGTGCATACACACACATGTTCATATGCAGGTGTCATGCTTGTTCTTGAATGTATCTGTGCGCACACACACATGTTCATATGCATGCACATATGCTCTGTACAGTCTCATGTCTAGGAGCCCAAAGCTTCTCCCACAGGACAACCTCCTTGCAGAGAGAGGACTCAGCACTCTCTTTAGTTGTAAGATCTCCCAGATCAGACCTAGGAGTTTGGATTGGAGAAATGTGTTCTTGCTACTCCAGTCTGCAACTCTTTTCTCCACTGATGGTGGCTGCAGGAGGCATACCTAGGGTGAAGGTGACCCTTTATCTTCCTGCCCCCCTGCCCTAAGCATAAACAAGGATGAGTAAGGAGCCAGCAGCAGAGACAGGCTGTAAAGTCGCTGTTTTTTAGAAAACAGCATTAACGTCACGCCAGGCTCTGACGTGCCAGTCCCGACACCTCTGCTTCGTTTTTTACAGATCTGACCCCCTTTACATTCTTTCACTCATGAGAGAAATATTTAACATGTCCTGGGCCCTATGAGATCCTCAAAGTATCAAGTCCATTTGACAGCTAATAGGAACGCTGACCTAAAGTTGTCTTATCTGAGGGGTTGGGGAAATACCCCCATTAAGTAGAGTGCTTGCCAGAATGCATGAATTCCCAGTTTGATCCCTCACACTGTAAAAATTAATCACCGCCTCACACACCTGAAATCCCATCATGTAGAAGGTAGAGGCTGAAGGATCAGGCACTCAAGGTCACCCTTGGCTCTAAGACAAGGTCATGGTCCACCTTGGCTACCTGAGAACCCCTTTCAAACCAAACAACGCAAAACGTTTCTGATGTGAGCTAATATATCCAGCCCCATGCTTCTGAGGACTGAACCCAGGACCTTGTTCATGCCAGGCGAGTCCACTATCACTGACCTACATCACTAGTTAGCCTACCACGACATCTTTTATAGTATAAATACAACACAGGGGCTGGAGAGATGGCTCAGCAGGTAAGAGTGCTTGTGGCTCAATTGTGAGGACCAGAGTTTGAAATGCAAGCACCTACATCAGATGGCTCACAGTCACCTGTAACTCCAGTTCCGAACAATCTGGTATCCTCTGCTAGCCTCCACAGGCTTGTACACACATATGTGAACCTAAACTCACACAGAAACACGCCCACAAAAAGTTCAAATTAACCTACGTATTATATAACGATAAAAGTCATACCAGCACATTATGCATATTTACTACAAAATAAAAATATTGTTTCCTTCTGGGTATGGAGTTGACCTTATTTTCCTTCATTTAAAAAAAATGACTTAGACAAATGGCATCATGGATGAATGGATGGAAAGACCCTTGACCTACAACTCAATATGCATCCTACTCTCTGTGTGACCCTGATCGCCTCTCTTAAGCCTCCTGAGACTAGTTTATCCATACATACAAATAGCATGTCTAACTCATAGCACTGTTGAGAAGACTAAATGAAGGTACATATTAAGCCTGGGTGCCAGAGATCATAAATGAAACCCACTTTTATCTTAATGAAAGCTTCTAGCCCACCTGCCTCACCCAGTTGGCTTCCTGTAAGAAATTGGCCTTGTCAGATATATGGCTATGAATCGAGACACCCTGTTCTCTAAGTAGTGGAATTGACACTGATGTCATTAATACTGTGCTTTATCAGATCACACAGAAAAGCTACGGCCCTGAGTAAGTCGAGCACAGCAATAATTACTAGAAAATAGAAAGTAATACTCCCCCTTGAGAATAGCTGTGCTTCTGAGCTGTCTGCCTGAGTTCTGTATATTTCAAATCAGATCACGAATCTGGGAATGACTGGCTTAACCCATGGATGACCACTTCCATCCCCAATGTCTCCAGTATCAGGCATTGAACCTAGAACATCATACAAATCTGGGCAAGAGTTCAACCCCTGAGCTCCAGCCCCAGCCTGAGGATGCTCTTTTCAAATCTACCCACTAACGATTTTTGCATTATTTTCTGTTGAACTTTTTGGGGGTGGGTGATGGAGGATTAAGCCACTGGCCTCATGCATGCTGTCCACCTGCTCCACCTCAGAGCTTCATCCAGCTGTTGAGCCCTTCTGACTGGAAAACAACTGGAGAGTTTGCAACAAGGTAAAGGGCCTTGTCTAAGGAGTTTACTCTCTTCCAGAAGAGTGCTTGTGCTTAAAGGAAATACAGAAGCTAGGACTGTTGGCTCAAGTTTGGAATCCCAGCTACTGCGAAGGCTGAGCCAGGAGGGTTGCAAATTCACGAGCAGCTTGGGCTACTGATTGAGTTCAAGGCCAACCTAGAAACTTACTGTTTCACTATGAAAAGTTTAAAAAAAAAAATAGGACTGTGGATAAAGCCCACTGGTCTAGCGCTTGCCTAACACACATAAGGCTCTAGGTTCTATCTCCAAACCTCCAAGCAAATCAAAATAATTTATTAAAACATAGTTCATATTTTGTAGAAAAATCTTAGCATTCCTATTGAAGTTTGTCTAGCGGAGGCTCAAACTCATTTCTTAACAAAATGGAGGCCTATTCATGATGATGCCAAGAATGTTGCATTCCTGCAAGCTGCTAACAGGGGATGCTATTTTTAGAAGAATTTGGCACAAAGAACAGTAACAACAAATAGTTCTGGGGGACTTGGTAGTGTGTGTTTTGTAAGTATTGCCTCATTTAATCCTTGCTGCAATCTTATGTCTGTGGCTATATTATTCCCTGCAACTTAGAACCAGAGAAAGAGAAGCAATGGTTTTAATTAAATGCCTGAGGCATAGACTTGGAAAGATGATGTGGGCTGTACACACCATGATCTCAACCGTCCTCTAAACCACTTCCTGGAAGAGTGAGCCTCGGGGTAGTTTGCTCATACCCCCTGTTTGCCTGGGGGAAATGTCCAATAATGCAGCTATGACACTGAGAGTCCGAACCTCCTTCTGTGACTTTGTGTCATCTACCTGGCCTGGTTAATTTCTTACCTTTACGTCCTAGCTAGCCTCTCTAGCTAGAAAGCTGAGCTGCATCCAGCAGAGAGGCAGCCGGATCAACTGGGGGATACCGGGGATACTGGCTGCTAAAGAATGGAGATCAGGTTTCAGTGCACTTGAACCACAGGTGCTTTGGCAAAAGTCTACTTTCAGGTCCGTTTTTGACCTTGAAAAGGGGGGAGGGGGACTTTGTCAGGCCTAGAATTCTCTCTGCTCTGAAGCACAGAGATTATAATAGCAGCCAGGACAGACTTTGCAGAAAGAAACACCCAAACAAAATGTCTTGAACATTTTCAGAGTCTGGCGTACTCCTGTGACATCTCTTCAGCTTAGAAATTGATACTTGGAGATTCACAAAGGATGAGCAATCAAAATCAAAACTGGCTATAGATGGTTGCTTTGAATCAGTCTCCTTCTCTCGCTCTCTCTCACACATGTGCACACACAGACGCGCGTGTGCGCACGCATCTTTCTCTTCTCTCTTCTCTCCTCTCTCTATTCCCCAAGCCCAACCTCAAGAACGCACATCCCCAGCTCTCTCTGCAGTGAGATCATTTGAGATCCACATGATTAGTCCCTCCAGTCCTCATCCTTACCAACAGTGCAGAATTCCAACGGAATGTCAGGTAAAATAATCTGACTTCGTTTATACCACTCATTGGTGCGCATCCGTCTTTGCTTGCACAATCAGGGGAGTGTTTACCTTCTTTCTCTTTCAGAGATGTTTAGACCTGAGTGTGTCTCTACGAGATGTTTACTCAGTTTCAAACCTCTGGTGAACGTCATAATCATTCATCAGAAAGGGAGCCCTTTGGAAGCTTCTTTCAGTTCCAACATTTATCTGTGGTATAATTATAACGAGCCTGAAAGCTGTGTGGAGGCAATTTGATGTGGATTTGGCTCGAGCATCTTCACATACTGATAGGAGACTAATGGGCCCCGACCCTGTATGTCAGTAACCCATCACTGAACCCTCCAAGTGACGCGTTCTCAAATAAATCCCATCTCACGGAAGCGTCATCTTTTGGACGATGGTTCCTCGTATTCAGTGGGGTCTTTTTCTCTCCTGATTGCTTGTCTCTCTGCCCATTCTCCATCATTGATCATCTTAGCTGTTATCCCTCATGTAGTCAGGTATTCTTGAATCTTCTAGGTTCAAGTTATACTGGGTTGGGTTTTTTTCTGGTCATTTTTCTTCTGCTATTTTTTCCCTAAAGTACCCATCCAACCTCACCCCAGCCCCCTTGCATGCCGCTATGAATTCCTTTCTCCAAATCACTGGTTATTGACTGGGAGAGAATCTTATTAGCAGTGGATGTTTGGTGATCTCTGGAGGCATTTGTTGTTGTCCTTTAGGTCTGGGGAAGATGCCCTTACCTCAGGCTTCTTGTAGTAGAAATAGATTGTTCATAGTCTATAGTCTCCAGCCATGCTCAGAGCTGCCCCTTCCACACACACACACACACACACACTAAGGGAGCTGGTTCATGATGGAGGTGGGGATGACTTTGGGAAATCCGTTAATCACCACCCAGTCATCTGCCTCTGTACCCTTATCACCTTGCTGATTTCCAGCTGCTTAAGGTTTTTCCTTGCAAACCTGCCTTTTATCTCTGCTCCTATTTATCTGCCTTCTTTGCTTCATGTCCATCTTCTGGATCCTGTCTCCCTCAGGACTCCCCATCTTGGTCTGATCGCCCCCCCTCCAGGTCTCTTCTTGTCTTTCTGCCTTTGTTTTCGAGGCTTAGTTCAGCAACCACCTTATCTCTCCACTGTCCTGGAGTGACCTCAGGATCACTGAAAATATTTTTCTTAGAACTCTGTTTATTTTCCAAGCTTTCACAAATTCAAAACAGCCCACAAGTTCCATGCTTCTGTTTTCAAAGTCTGAAGCAGATCCCGTGGGCCCGACCTGTGCAACTGCACTGGCCCTCAGCTCTGATCCCCACTCCACTCCACCGCCTTGATCCTTCTTCCTTCATGTCTCCCCAGCTCACCTGCTGCTGGCAGCACAGACTGCTCTGTCCCTTCTTCATGGTACTGATGTGCACGTGTGGCTTGCATTGATTGACGTGGTAGCCTCAGCTCTTCTCCCACTTAACACAAGAAAGCATCACTTTCCCCTGCCTTCATTCATTCTTTAGAGAAAGGGATGAAGGTGGAGCAGATGATAAGCACAGCTGAGAGTTGTAGCAACAAAAATGAATGAAACAGAAACTGATGGCTAGTCTGCATTGTCAACCTGACTGGATCTGGAATTACCTGGGAGAACTATTTATAGGATTTTCCCAATACTGCTTAACAGAGGAGAGAAGAATCACACTGCACT
Source organism: Dicrostonyx torquatus (assembly GCA_028555095.1). Taxonomy (NCBI): domain Eukaryota; kingdom Metazoa; phylum Chordata; class Mammalia; order Rodentia; family Cricetidae; genus Dicrostonyx; species Dicrostonyx torquatus. The sequence continues at coordinate 987,686 of JAQHUG010000091.1, read as the reverse complement.
GTGTGGCAGTAAAGGGGGGACGTGAAGAATGAGCTGAGCATCGACATTCACCCATCCCTGCTTCCTGATCGTAGACACAATATGACTGCCACCCCTTGTGCTCTGGGTGCCACGCCTTCCCTGCCATGATGCATGGTACCTCAAACAAACAAAACGACAAATAAGCCCTTTTTTCCTGGAGTTGCTTTTGTTGGTTATATTTTTCACAGCCACCAGAAAAGCAAACTCATATAGAAACTGATCCCAAAGAGATGCAGTTGAGTAGAGAGAAAAATCAAGAAAAGTAACCAAGCCCAAGTCTTGCTGTCTACAAGCAGTAAGGGATGTAGGAGTTAGGGAGAGGAAGTTTCCTGTCTCCTATTGTGACTGTAACAAGCTTTCATGGTGCAGGAAAGTGCCACGATTGCTACCATAGAAGAAAAGTAATCACCAATCTTACCCAGCTATGAACCCCAAGAGCTACAAGGACTGGTTCACCAAGACATGATCACTAGTGCAACAATAGCACAACTAACTGGGAGTAACCAACTACTTTCTGATTAGACTTCATTTCAGGCCCACTCCACAGAATGAAACCCATAGCTGGCACCATTATGGTGGCAAAAACATGTTGTAGACAGGTCAAAGACCCTAGTGGGAAATAATAACTAGAGAGAAACGATTGTTTTTATTCTGCTAAAAAGGCATAGTATAAACCAACCCCATTTCAGAATATTTGTTTACATTGTATGAAGATGTGTCATTGTGATTGGTTTTAAAAAGAGCTGAATGACCAGTTGGTGTAGGAGGGTTCTTCTGTATTTCTGTGCTTTCATTGGTTAAATAAAGAGAGACTGCCTGGCCTGTAGGATAGGGCAGCCCTTAGGTGGGCGGAGTAGAGAGAACAGAAGGCTGGGAACAGACGCCATGATGCTCCTACCTGAGATGGATGTACGTTAGAATCGTCTGGTAAGCCACCACCTCGTGGTGACACACAGACTTTTAGATGGGATGAATCAGATGTAACAGTTAGCCAAGCAAAGACTAGAGATAATGGGCCAAGCAGTAATTTAAATTAATATAATTTTCATGTGGTTATTTCAAATGTAAGCTAGACCACCAGCGGCCGGGAGCCAGGCAAGATGGAACAAAAGGGCTCACGCTCCTATCAGATGCTGGGAACATGGCCCGCTAGCCTATTACAACAACCAATAGCTAGACAGGAGAGAATAGACGGGACTTCTGGGGAGAGAGAGGAACTCAGGATGAGCCAGATGCATAAGAGATGATAGAGAGATACTGAGGAAGTCCAACATACAGTACAGAGGAGAGGTTACCAAACCACATGACAGAACATAGATTAATAGAAACAAGTTAATTTAAGTTACAAGAGCTAATTGGAAATAAGTCTTAGCTAAAGGCCAAGCTTTCATAATTAGTAAGTGTCTGTGTCATTATTTGTGAACTAGAAGCCTAAAGGAAAGTCCAACTACACAACTCCTAGTGATGTATCATATCGATAGATCACTGCATTCCTCAACCCCCATCAGAGGTTATTCCTATTGGCAGTAGTTGATGATTGATAGAGACCAGCAACTGGCCAAGGTACAAAGTAAAAAAAAAAAAAAAGAGACTTCACAATGTTCAGCCCTACATAGAACATTTACATCGTACTCCCTCTTCCAAAGGCTCAGGAGTCATTGCAGAAGACAGAGTGGAAAGAGTGTGGGAGCCAGAGTGAAGACAACAGGGGGAAAGTGTTTCTGAACACAGCAAGGGAGCTTTACATACAAGTGCACAGTGGCTGTGATAATATGCACAACTCTTGTGCAAGCCAGACCAAAACAGCAAGGAGAGGAGAGGGGAACAGGAAGTCCCACTCCTAGGCAAGGAGCTGACAATTGTTAACTGCCGGGAGAGGGAAAGCTCCCTTTCTCTCGGAATGTGTAGCCCTGGTCAGCTGCCCACTCTGCAGCAGAAGATCACGTAGCCAAGAACATTTAGGCAGCACGAAGTGGCCTTGACAGAAAAAAGGGACATGGAGTTGGGTGGAAGAGAAGAGAGTGGGTCTGGAAGGAGTTGGGGGAAGGAGTGGCGATGATCAAAACACACTGTATAAAATCCTCAAAGAACTAATAGAAGTATGTAAAAATGAAACAAGCTATAACCAGCTTAGCGGATGATTAAACAAAATGGTTAGTTTACAGTTCTACAAGCCAATAGTGTGATATCAGTCTCATGGGGCTAAAACCAAGGCAACATGGGGCCAGTTTCTCCTGCAGATGCTGGAGAAGCATCTCTGCTTCAGAGGGCTGCTTGTATTTCATGACTCCTGGCTCCATCTTTAAACACAGCTACAGAACCTTTGGTCTCATTTCCCATTTTCTTTGTTGTATCTCTTTCTTGGCCTCTGTATGCCCTTCTGTTTAATAGAACACATGATGAAATAATGGCCCTAGGCATGATCCAGAATTACCTCTTCAACTGAAGCACCTTGCCTTGGGCATGTATAGAGTCCCATTGCCATGTAATGTGACATATTGACATCTTGTGTGGAGTCGTACATGACTGTCTTAGAAGACAGAGTTTGTCACTGTCTGGAGGGCCAGCCTCCAGCAAAACAGGGATCAAAGGGAATCCACAGAGTCAGCTCATACTATGGCTTTTTTATCTGAGGGGTTAAGGAAAAAAGACACTCATACCCGTCTTGATAGTTCCCTTCAGACCTTTTCTTTATTCTTCTTTTGTAGTCTGCATTCTTTATTTTTCCTGGTGATTTTCTTCTATCATTCTTGATGTTTTCCTTCTAGCCAATTTTTATTCTATCAGAATAAAATCAGGAGATTGAGGGCAGAATGGGTACAAGGAATTAATCATCACCTTTGGTTATTAACCAATCCTAGCAAGAAAAGTGTGTCAGCTAGTAGTAATTGGGCTGCTTTATTCTTGTTCCCTGGCCTGAAAGAGTTTCTCACTCAACTCTGTGCCTTTCTAAAATGTTAGATTGTCTTCTTGGGTTTTTCACCTCAAAGCTATTTGACAAAAGCATGTTAGTCTAACCTTAAATTATTTTTAAAGCTTTATTTCAGCTATGTGGTATCCTGAAACCTGTGAACACATCTCCCAACATTAAAATTATAATTTAAACTCGCTGGACTACTGAGACTCTATTGTTTTACTTAATCATTAACCTAAACCACAGTCTATATGGCTCCTCAATAGAAACCCATGTGTCCTAGCTGTGTGGCACTTCCTTGTTTATATTTTTATCATCAAAACTCTAAACTAACATTATTCTTAACAATAAGATAGTATAGCATAAGAATAAATCATCTTCATACTAAACCACAGGTAAAAATGCCCCATAGAATGGGATGTCTCCATGAGACAAGCACATTACGTTAGACTTTATTACAGGCAGTGGGGGTCTCCCCACATCTATTCGCAGTATGTCAGATACTAGAGAAAAAGAGCAGTGACAAACACGTAAAGGCAGAAGCAAAAGACGTTCTGGGGTCTGTGGGTCGTGGGGCCTTCCCTAGCTGAGATTCACTTACCAGGGAGTTGCCTTCTGGTGGGCTTACACCTTGAACTTCAATTGCCACCTGCTGCTCCTCTGACACAGTCACTGGCAAGAATTCAAGCCACCCCACACCTCTCATTGGTTGGGGTAGGGAGGCAGCTTCAGAGTTGGTGAGCCCAGTAGAGGTAAAGAATAAAGTGTGCAGGGCTGGAGAGATGGCTCAGAGGTTAAGAGCGCCAGCTACTCTTCCAGAAGTCCTGAGCTCAATTCCCAGCAACCACATGGTGGCTCACAACCATCTGTAATGAGATCTGGTACCTCTTCTGGTGTGTATATGTTAACAGAACATTGTATGCAAAATAAAGAAATAAATAAAAAGAATAAAGTGTGCAAAAGGCACACTCTCAAGTCTGGCATAGGCTGGCCCCACTAGAAGTTCATTTTGGTAGGAATACTGGATGTGTCTGTGCAGGGATGAGGGGTCAAACACTGAGTTGTAAAGAGAAGGTTCAAGAATGGTCACAGAACATACCTGTGGCTCTGACTTAAAGCCCTGGTGTCCACTTCACACATGAGTTACTGATGTGGGATTCCCTTCTGTATACTGTGAATGTTTTATTACCATTGGTTAAAAAAAAAAACAATGCTTTGACCTATGGCAGGGCAGAATAGAGCTAGGCAGAAAAACTAAACTGAATGCAGGGAGAAAGAAGGCAGAGTCAGAAAGACGCCATGTAGCTGCCAAAGGAGAAAGATGCCCGGAACCTTACCAGTAAACCACAGCCTCATGGTGATACACAGATGAATAGAAATGGGTTAATTTAAGACAATGAGTGGCTTGAGCCACTGGCCAATCGTGTTGTAATTAATATAGTTTCTGTGTGATTATTCGGGTCTGGGTTGCTGAAAGCCACCTGAACTGGCCTAAATGCAGTTAGAACAATGGTCATCTCTAACACGTTGTCAAATAGAAAGAGAAAAGTTGTGTGAAAATGATCCTAATTCTGTTGGGAGACTCCAGGAGATGGGAAAGGACCCTGGGGTCTTTGAGATGTCTAAGTGGGTGAGAGCCTGGTGGCCTGAATTTAATCCCTAGAGCAAGAGAATACCAACTCTCACAAATCGTCCTCTGACCTACAAACATACACACATATATGCACTTATTTTCATTTAAGGCTCCTGAAGCTTCACACAGGAATGAGTTGCTGTTGGTAACAATAATAACATGGAGGTCAGGACACAGGCTTCATATCAGGTGACCCAGCAAGTCACAGTATGTTGTAAAAGGGGGCGGCTGTGTTCCCGGCATCTGAGAGGAATGCAGGCCTTTTTGTTCCTTCCTGCCCTGCTCTCGGTGCCAGCTAGCTTATGCCCAAAATAACCACACAACAATTATATTCATTTAAACTCTGCCTGGCTCATTATCACTAGCCTTTTCTTAGTTAGCTCTCACATCTAAAACTAACCCATTATAAAAGTCTGTATGTCACCATGAGGTGGTGACTTATCAGAAGATTCTAACCTGCATCCATCTTGGGCCGGAGGATCATAGCATCTGGCACACTTCCTTCTCTCCAGCCTTCCATTCTGTCTACTCCACCCACCTAAGGGCTGTGTCCTCACCTATAGGCCAGGCAGTCCTTTATTCAACCAATGAGAGTAACCCAAATACAGAAGAACCCTCCTGCACCAACAGTAGCCATGTCTTCCTCCAAAGCTTACATGAGAATCAACTGATAAGCTGCTTTGAAAACACTTAGAACATTTCTGGCATGTGATAAAGACTTGACTGTGGGGACTGGAGAGATGGCTCAGGGGTTAAGAGCACATTTGCTTTTGCAAAGGACCTGGGTTCAATTCCCAGCACCCACACAATGGCTCTCAACCATCTGTAACCCCAATGCTAGGAGATCTTAAAAGCACAACAAATGGTGCACATACATGCATGTGAACAAAATATTTATAAACATAGGGTAAATAAATAAATCTTTTTAAAAAGATTTGACCATCAGGTTACTGTATGCAGCAACATTGACATACTGTGTTTCAAAGTATTTCCAAGAATTGTATTATGGTGAGGGAAGGTTTTATTTCATCTCACAAGTTATAGTTCATCATCAAGGGAGAAGAGATCATGGGAGATTCGCTTTACTGAGTTGCTCCCCAAGAATAGCTTAGTTTCTTATACATTCTCAGGGGTGACACCACCCACAGTGGGCTGGCTCCTCCTATATCAACACAAATCATGAAAATGCCCTCTGTTAGGATGCCCTAACATCCCACAGGCCAACAAGATGGAGCCAATTCCCCAGTGGAGGATCCTTCTTCCCAGGGGACTCTAGTTTCTGTCATGTTGTTTTTAAGAGAATAAAAGAGCTAGTTTCCAATTACGTGGGAGAGAGGGTGAACAGGCAAGGGTGTAATGATGAGAATTCCTGCAGAGGGTTGTAGCTTGCCATGCTGTGGTGATGGACAATGGTGGAGGACTCCGAGTGGCATGGGGAAGGCCTGCCAGGAAGAACTTGGTAGGTGGGGAAAAGCACCAGTGGACCTCCAGGATTACATCTGCCCTCCACGTGATTTTTCTGAAAATTCACCACAAAGTGATGACTTTAAATCAAACAATGTGGTCCCGAGAAAGGTTTCTTTATCATCCATTTTCTGTCATCTTTAGCTTACTAAGAAGGAAAGATCTGTACTGGCAAGATGGCTCAGCAGGTAAATGAGCTTGTCATTAAGACTGATGACCCTGGGACACATTTGGTGGGAGGAGAGAACTGACTTCCACTCGTGTTTCTCTGACCTCTACATATATGTTAGGGTACATGTGCACACATGCACACATGTACATACACACATTCAAGTTTTTGAAAGAGAGAAAGAAGCAAAGGGAAGAAGGAAGAAAGGAAAGCAGGAAGGAAGGAAAAGAAAGATGTGGAAGGGAAGTTTGGACTCAAAAGGAAAGAGCCAGGAAGTATATTCATTTTCATTGACGCATCTGAGCTGGGCTTGCTCCCTAGTACTGGCAAAGTGATCAGTTTGAATGAATGAGTGAAGGGCTGCACGGCGGGCAGCCGTTCTGTGGTCAGGGCACAACACAGAGCAGAAGAGAAGCCAGGCTCGCAATCAGCAGCAGCTCCAGCCTCGCCCTCCTATCTAGGATGCCTCTGTTACAGATGAACTGTGAAGTGAGGTGATCCAGTTGTAGACCGGTGCAGCTTAGTGAAATCTCTGCAAGAATCCGGGCATACCCTGTGACTGCCCCTCTTCTAAGACCAACGTGAAAGATCGGCATTCGAAGAAGACCACAGTAACCAGAGATTCCAGGGTTTGATCCCAACACAAAATGTTCACCCATGGCTCCAAGGAGTGCTGTGCTGCTGTGGCAGCCTTGGAAGTCTGACTTTATGTCTTTTCCACTTGCACAAAAACACTTGCAATGTTCAATCAAGTCAGAAGGCAGGTGGCTTGGACTACCTAAACTAAACAGTCGTCTTGCCTGAGCAAACCATTTTCTTTCTCTTAAGACCAAATTCTTCTTCTCAAATCTGTGAGTAGTTAATAAATCAAGGTGGGCCAAAGAGTATTATAGCCACAGGGAACCACCCACAGGTGACGTCAGGTGAGTTCTCTGAAATGAAGGTGCCTGTGAAAAGTAGAAAAATGCCCTTCTCAGTTACAAGTGTCCCCTCAACACTATGAAACCAGCAGCTATGGCCTGTCACACCTATTTAGGGGCTGGTGGCTTCTCTTCTGCATTGACTTCTCTGAAACACTAAGTCAAGAGCTGCAACAAGCAAACAGCAGGATTGACTGTAGGTCTTGGATGCCATCATTCCTGTGAGAGGAACTTTAGTATAGAAAAAAAATCCCATTAGAAAGAGATTTATCCTCCTGGAGATCAAACGGAGCTCAACACACATTGCAAGTCCTCCTCCAGCCTTCACTAATCTGTTTCCCCAGAAGAGGGGCTTTGTCCTTACAGAGGTCTGGACATTCCCCCGAAGACCATTATCTTGCTTGTGATATGCTATCTACTGCCAGGCTGAGGATTGCACTCCCATTCTTCATGTTCTGGAAAGTCAATGCGTTCTGTCTTCCCGGAACTGCTCTTGAGGGTGATCACGCTCGTCTCTCGGCAAGCCTCAGAAACATTCCTGGCATCCTACAACTAGCTGTTCACTGTGTCCTAGCCCTGTGCCAAACAATCTTCCGTCTTCTGTGTCGGTTCTCAAAATAAGCTCCTGAGCTAAGAAATATCAGCCCCATCTTCCAGATGAGGAGGCAGAGGCATGGGAAGGGCAACTCCTTGGAGCGGTGGAGCCTGGACTGAAGGCGAACCGTCTGCTCTAGGAAAACCAGGATCAGCTCCTAGCCTATCTGGATGCCTCGGTCTCTTATCTGAAGAGGCTCTTTAGCAGGGCCACTGCCTAGGCCCTGCAGAAATCTCCCTTAGATCTCTCAATATTGTTTCGCTGGTAGCTCCTCATTCCCTCATGGGTGTCTTGTAGAGGCCTGAGTCACCCACTGGGAAGGCTATGTTTGGCCTCAAACAATCTGTGGGTTTCCCTGAAAAAGAGGGAATGGTCTAAAGTTCATTCGGCGTGCGTCCTTCAGAGATCACTCAAAACAAATTAACCAAGTGGGGTGATTCAAAAGGCTGTCCCTACATGACCAGATCATTTTGCCAGACTCTGTGGCCACAGGCTGTGTAATAATTACAGGCAGCCATCTTGCAAATTCCTAGAGCTGAGAGCTCTTGCAGGGCAAAAGGAAGTGGATAGTCACAAGCATTTTCACAATCACCACAGCCTCAAATACATGCGCACGGGTGTGTGTGTGTGTGTGTGTGTGTGTGTGTGTGTGTGTCTGTGTCTGTGTCTGTGTGTGTGTGTGTGTGTAAGCAAATCGGGTCTGAGTTTAAGATTGAAGAGCAAGGCTGGGAAGTATTGGCCCATGCCTTTATTCCCAGCACGTGGGAGGCAAAAGCAGGTGGATCTCTGTGAGTTCAAGTCCAGCCTGGTCTATAGAGACAGTTCCAGGACAGCCTGGGCCGTTACACAGAGAAACTCTGTCTCAAAAACAAAACAAACAAAAACAAAAGATTTAAGAGCAAGTCTTTATAGTGAGTAAAATAGCTAGGGCTCATAGTAAGACCCTGTCTCAAAAAGCAAAAGATAAAAGAAAACAAAGCAGAACAAAAACACAGAAAAGCTAGGAGAGGGGACCTTATTGCAGCTTTTAATATTTTACATAGGCCTTTTGCACTACACATTTCCAATGAATATTTGTTGACTAGAGAAGGAAAACAACTCTTTGGTGTATTGTGGTCCCT